>JAHPZR010014213.1:2500-73033 GCA_019787425.1 Platygyra sinensis
ATCTACGCCCTCCAACGTTGATGATGACTTTCGCGTCTGGACGGCGTAGCTTTAGGCGATCGAGGCAAGGAAAACCATTGGCCGGCCGAGATAATGTGGATGGCTTACGATCTCTGCAGCTGCGTGATGTCGCTTTTGTTTGAATAGCGCCAATGTTACTAATCATTTTGTTCTGATGCCCTATGAACTACACTAGATGACTTTTTCATGGCCCTAGACCAAAAAAAAAAATAAATTGTAATGTTAGTTTCAAGTTCTATGAAAAGTTAGTGAACCAGACATCATACTATCCTATAATAATAATAACTTTATTTAAAAGTCGACAAGATTTAGCACTACTGCTATTTGTAGACACCTGAACGCGTTAATATTATGACTATGATAAAAGCGAATGCAATAATGATTATAATGAAACTAATTGTACATGAATGAGATAAAAATAAAGAGAAGCAGATAGCCCTTAACCTCCTTGCACTGCCTAATATATTCCAGTAGTAATATAGGCCCGTATTGCGTACAAAAAGAAACGACAACATTTCCCAATACAACTACACGTATCAAGAGACTATGAGGAGTCTCTTGCACGTATTGATTCCCCACTGTGATCCGTGGGGTACTCTGGTTTCCCTCACTCCTAAAATAATACACTTCCAAGTTCCAATACAACATAGATAGAGGGCCCACATGATGATGGCGACGACGACAACGACCACGACCACGACGATGATGATGATGATGATGATGATGATGATGATGATGATGATGATGATGATGATATTGCAATTTTATTGTAGGAAATACTGCTTCGACTAAAAGGGGAATGGTCAATTTTGAGTAAATCAGTGACAATTTCAAGAGACGAAAAATATTTTGAGAAGATTTCTTTTGCCAAATTGAGCTGAAATTTTCAGGACTTGTTGTTCTGAGTAACTCAAGTTTGTGTTTTAAGCTGAGAACTTTTCTATCCAGTGCATTTTGTCGAAGTGATGCATTGGAACGTAAAAAATGTTAAAGTTATTCATTTTGATCAGTACTTGTAGGAGTTATCTTTTTCAAGTAAGCCCTTGCATTCCCAGCAAATGGCAGATTTAATCAGCTGGTGTCAGGTTACAATACAGTTCCAATTTTTTCCAAAAATACTTTCTAAAAATGTATATTTTGCCATGATTCTTAACTTTTAACACGAGAAAAGTTTGAAAAAATTGTGTGCTTTTAGGTTTACCTCGTATCAATAGATTTCTATACAGTAGCTGCTAAAGTAATTCAAGTCAATACTTAAAATATATAATACTATTATGTCGTGCTTTTGTTTCTAAGCAATCAGTTGAACTTATCGGAAAGAACTTAGATGAAATGACTTTTTTTATTTTTGGATAAATTCTGATTTAAGATGTAGATGCTTGTCGATGCAAAGTGGATTATTTTTAACTAATCGATAGTAATTTCATCTGCAAGTTTTTGAACGACTTCGAGATGCATGAAAAAAAAATTGAACAATAAAAAGAAACAGATAGAACCAGTATTTATACTTAACGACATGCTTAATATCAAAACAAAGCTTGTTTCAACGGTAGTCGACAGTACTCTGCGAATTACGTTTCCCTTTAGCAGTCTTTCTGGTGTTAGCGCTGTACATTTTGTTCCCAAGCTTTGCGGGCGAAATTTACCGCGCGTACACCTGGTAAACATAACTGAGAGGCAAGATCTGATCAACACTTGAATGCACTTCACATGCAACAAGGCGTCCAGTAGGTATTGATTTATTATAATCTAGGTCTCAAGGTGAGGCTTGAATACCTTGCCAGTAGCTAACTTATCTGGGGGCTGTTGTTATGCGGTTTTTGCGTTATAATCCACGCGTTCACCATATGCACAGCATCCTGCGAATTTATTTTAAAAAATATTAGGATTCCCCCGTTTGTCGTAGGTCGACACAGTAAATATGGATTGTTCGTAAAAAAAATGTTTTTCGGGTCAAACTGAATTCTGTTTTTTCAGGGTTAAGCTCGGTTACACTTATATTCTCGATTGCGAGAATTCTAATTAAATCTCCATAATATCGACTCAACCGTTAATAAACAGCATGGTTCCTTAAACAATATTGTTTTTCTAAGCAAAAAGTTCACGAAATCGAGAAAGCTCTGACAAGAAAGCAAAACTTGTGTAGACCGAGGCTTCTCGATACAGCTGGCTTGCCTGGAGTTATCCATTGAACGCAGTATCATTGCCTCAGGCACATGTTTATAATATTCAGCACAAAAACAATTCAAATTTCTATCAAGAGCATGTTCTCTAACACTAAATTCCGGGAAGAAGCGAAAGATAAGCTTGAAAATACGACGCAATGATCTCTCAAGAAGATTACGTAAGTGCGTGTCCTCTGAGTTGTTGACAATATTAATCAATCGATCTGTTTGATATCTTAGTATTTTAACTATACTCACTTGAGCTACCCATGAAAGAAACCGCCAGAAACATTACATCCAGGGTTTGCAGTAAAAAGCTGTCATCTGTAACATCAAGAAATTAGTCATGCATTGGAAATATACACCTACAACATGAAACATAGCGAACTTAGGACGACGTTTACAAAATAAAGATGACAATACAGACCCATAAACCATCCGAACGATGAAAATTTCCTCTTCTCTACGTCGTTAAATAACGCAAATAAATAATATATAAACAAATCTTAGAGCGTACGTTTCTTTTTTATGCGGTATCCCATTGATTCTGAACAATGGCCTGCATCTGACCGAGAGAAATTACTTTATTGTTTTTTTTTTCTGTTAAGCAGATAAGCTTACGGGATCTGCATTCGCCACCAAGATAGAGCTATTGACAGTGCAGCGGTCGCGGATCGATCATGCCATTAAACCAAATCAAATTGTAAATATTTGTTTGGCTGACGAATTGGAGGGCTTTTATAAGTTTGGTGGCACCCCCAAACCGTTACTTTCCATTGGTTCATTTTTGTAAACAGTTGTAAATAAATAATCATGCTGTGGTTATAAAAGCTTTACAGTACAACTCCACGAATATAAACTTACGCAGTAATAAAAACATCTTTTCGCTTTGTAAACTCAAGTCTTGCAGCGTCCATTTTGGTCTCAGACCAACGCATGCGCAGACGAGTCGACAAAAGGCGACTGTTTTAATTTCGCTGGCTTAGGGTTCACACCGCTAAATTCTTAGGAAAATTGTGTTGGGGATTAATTAGGCGTTGTTTTTTCAAGCTTATCTTTCACTTCCTTTCGAAATTAAGTGCTTAGAGAACATGTTCTTGACAGAGATTTGCCTTTGGGCTGTATTTCTTTGCGAATATTCAAACAATTGAAATGGCTGACCTTTATGGTTGTAGTGCCTTTTTGCTTGCCAGACTGAACTTGTGAACTCGATCCCACAGGGTATTAAGAAGGCCGACAGTGTGGACCTTTTTAAAAACTAAGGACGTTTCTTTTTAAGAAAGCTATTTAATTTAGTTCATTGCGTACTGTTTATGCATATTTAAGCTAGATGGGCCTTTTTCCTTTGCGTTAATTAAAATTTGTAGATTAAATGTTGTAGGGCTCATTGAGCTCGAGAGATGGTACGTCCTGATAGGACGCAAACGTCATCATAAATTGACCGAAGCTAAAATAAAGTGCCGTGAAACACTACCATTTTGACAAAGCATAAAATTAAGGACTTTTCGGCGCTTTTTAACATGTGAATTTGCAGAGCGCTAAGAGAAACTTTCCCCAGGCTGTTCGTAGAACATTGCAGACTTTCAAGGTAATCTTCTTACGAGGTTAATAAAAGTTTAAAAAAAAAAAAAATAACACGGTTGTCATTCGTAGAAGATCCCTCCTCGTTTATATTATAAGCTTCTGTTACAAAGCATTAACTATACTACACTGATGCCATTAATAGCTTTTGCAATGTTGAGAAGCTATAAGTCGAGTAATTACTGAATGAAACAAAGCAATATTGAAAAAGACGAATAAAGTATGCTAAAAAAACGGTCAAAATAAATCAAGAAGTCTAATTTTGCTTAGAAATGACTGTTATGACTCTCCACTGGGCAAAAATTTCGGATAAGTTGAACCGGCGATCGCATATTATCTGCAAAAATTTTCCAAAGATCTCTATGAAATCGTTCTTTTTATCTGCAGGTTCACGTTTATCAGTGGCTGCGGCTCGGTCCACAAACCTGCAAAAAAAGAACTCGACGAATATTTCTCCAATACGTTCAATAACATATAGTCGAGCCCCAATAAAACAGGCACCCTTAGTAGGAGACCAGTAATCAACGTCCCAATAATGGCTTTTCTATTGTTTTTACCGCTATTAAGCCGCCGGCTAGCCCCTTTTAGCGGCCACTATACATTACCCCTGATTGAAGGTGGCCGTTTAATATGGGTTATAACGGAACCCCGATCAAACTTAGACCGAGACTTGATGATGCTCGAGGAATAAGCTTTGGAAAAGCGTTCCTTCTTGAACTTTATTCTACTGTCAGTAGCGCCGGTTGTCATTCCGAAAGAGCTAAGAAAAAGCAAAAGAAGCAAACATCTCCCTGTCAACCAAGAAAAATTTTTCATCGATCCTCACCGTGAAAACCTTCAGTTAAGCTCTTCCAAGTCGCACTCGGAATTTTACTGCTTATACCCGAGATCCTTTTCGCCACCAGCGAATTCGCGATAAAGAAATACGAACAGTTTTTTTTTTTTTTTTTTTTTTGGTAGTTTCTTAATGTTATGTCGCTGTAGTAAATTGTTGTTCTCTTGCATGCTGGGTCCCTACGGAGAACATTTTTATTGAGCGTTACACGAAGAATCGACCAACAGCATTGCCAAAAAGAACTTCAGAGCAAAAATATTAACTACAGCAGTCGAATCACCCGTTTTCAAATAAATTTACTTTTCAGAAAGCTCGTAAAACAATACGACGCTAAAATTGTGACAAGGGAGAATTTGTCACTTTAATTTGTCACCTTTCAGTAATAACTTACCGTCATAAAAGCTTTCCGGATCGGAAGCTCAAAATAACCGGGAAATGACAAAACTGAAAGAGAAATTAAAACACCAACAGTTGATAACGAGAGGTTTTGGCACTATCACTAATTTTAACTCCGCAGAATTTACATTCGTCACCTCTTGAAGGGTGTAAGCTTGTCCATTTAGACAATATTCAAATAAAATAAGATTTGCGTCCGAGTTTCACCTCAAGATAGGTCTTACAGGTTTAAAATCTATCTCTTCTTTGGATTTCGTGGTTTTGTCTTTTTCTAGAAGCATTTCTATAGTAAAAATCAGTTATGTTTTATCCATGGAGGGGAAAAAAGTGACATTGAAGTAATGGGTACGTGACCGGCGAAAAACAGATAAACTGCGTTTACAAAATACAAACATAACAGTATTTAACTATTACAATCACCTGTTGTAGAAGTATCACAAAGCATTGCAGTCTTTGAATAATTATATTCTGTAGGGACGTTGAGTTAAAGCACTTTACCTTCATCCATTGTCATTTCGAGCGAGTTCTTGTTTTTTTTTTTTAAAATTATACCAAAAAGAGCGAATCTAAGTTCTCCTCTTTCGAAAGCACCGACGAACGACTATACGGTTTAGTTGATGTGATTTCTGGAAGTTTATCTCATAACTGAAGTCAAAATATGAAGATTGCGTGAGTCTAAATTGAGTTTTTCTGACGCCATTCATGGTGGGAGGCATTCTAAATGCTTTCTTCGTTTAAAATTGCCCCGAGGCGAAAGCAATTTTTAGTCCGGGAAGGAAAATGGATTATTTTATTTTAGTCTAAACGAACAACAAAGAAAAGGTGTCCTTTGGCTTTTAACTTTTTCCGGAAAATGTTTTAGCAATTCTAATGACGGTTTCTCATCCTTAGAGGATTTGACAAAAGCTTTATGTATGAATCTCGTCTAGAATTTCCTTTTAATTTATAGACTGCACAGAATCTAAATTCAAAAGTCACTAATTTAATCCCTCGGCTAGAGCTAGTTGAAGTTAAATGCGAAACATATCATCTCAATATAAGTTAAACTCGCTGGGATAACAACATAATTCTTGTTGATGTTCCAAGCAAATTGGCTAATTTTACATTCATAATAAAAGTGCACTATATCTAGTGAATATTCAAAACTGCATTGATCATACAAGCCGACTTCAACGGGAGATCTTTCTAAAGCAACACCAATTTGAATCTTAATACTTTGCTTCTAATTGACCAGCGCCGGAAAAAGAAAACGTTTAAAAAATAACTTATTTAGCGTATTTTCGTGACGTGTTTAAGCTCAGATTCTCTTTTCCTCTGCAGTTTTGTTAGTGCTTTTCGCTTCAATCCGCGGCAGAATCGATGGTCGAATTAAAGGATGAATTTGAACAAAATTAATGACTTTCGTAGAAATTTATGTTACCTCAACTACTGGGTGCTAGAGAGTTCCCCAACTTCAATGGCGATTCTTCAGATCTTTGCGAGGAAGGGCCGAAGCTTAAATGGATGGAAGCAATTTTGCCGCTTTTCAACGATTGAACGGGCAAATATCAAATTTATCGCCCAGAGAAGTGATAATGATGGACAACAAGAGAAAAGTGATTGACACTTACTAATTTTAAGCCGGAATTGTTTGAATTTCAAAATGCGTTTTAAATATTTCAGAATTTGTTTAGAGTACAGCAATAAATTGTGAACCGCTGGAAGAGAGAAACCCTTTGTATGAAACTCCACTTTTAGATTTCTTTCTTATCAAACTCATTCAAATCTGACACGAATGTCAAATGAATTGCTTTCGATACGTGACGAAAATCGTCCAAATAACACCTGCTTAGAATTCAGCGCTTTTTACCAATAAGTACACATCTTATTCGCAGTTTTACAAAAGAAAAAGAAAACAAACACTCTTTGTAAGCCAATCAGTTAGGAAGGGAAAATATCTCTAAATTTAACCCCAGCATTGCGTTTTGTGTTCGCCGATTCAAAAGAACGCACCTCAATTATAGTCGTCGGCGACATTTAGATTATCTATGGAAATTACTCTATTTATTTACTTAGAGTAGTGAAACATGCAAACAGAGGACCCGAGCTTGATGCTTATAGAAGACCCGAGCGCATGCCCAAGTTTTCGCATGGTTAGCTAACACATGCGCATTTCCGGAGCCCACATTCCCTTTAACCAGCGGTTGGGTAAGAGGAAGCTCGGTAAGTTTACGGCGATGTGACAAGTCACGAAATGTAGTAGAGATAAACTGCCACACTTTCACCACCGGCTACCTTGAGGGAGACTTGCTTCTCTAGAATTTGAGACGTTAGTTAGTGAAAGAAGAAGATTAGCTTTACCACACCAGGGCCGGGTTGTTCGAAAGCCGATTAACGCTAACCCAGGATTAAAAGTTAAACGGAGTATTCATTTTTCTTGTGTAAAACCATTTTTTACTGCGGACGTTTTGTGTAGTTTGAGCTTAGTCAAGTTCAAAACTGAAGGACGAACAGTATAAACAGAAAACCTCATCGAAAAGTTACAAAACTCCAATCAAAATTCTCGTTAATCCTGGGTTAGCTTAATCGGGCTTTGAACAACCCGGCCCAGATCTTTTACCCGGCAGATGCCCAGGTGAAAACTTCAGGACTCGGCGGCGGAAAACAGGGAGTCAGGGGTCTAGGAGCACGGAGAAAGCCTACTCGGAGACTTAACCATATCCGAAGACCAAAACAAAAGCTTTATTGAGCATGCAAAATGCGATATCCGTGGGAAGGAATACAGTTCGCGCCCAGACTTCTAATTGCGCGTCATCCGGCTCGCCAAACGAAGTGATCGATGTTGACTTTTCGGGAAACAATGTTGCGTGGTTGTTAATTAAATTGTTCCGTGACACATGTACACTGTACAATGCAACCCACGGGCAGAAACAAAAATTAAAAAGCGGAAAACAACTGTATGACTCAGCTGAAATTAAAACACGCCGCTAAAACTGTCGCAAACGTGCCCTGCCTTGAAAATTAGAGTTAATAATGGCGGGCAACCTGCGGTTGCTATGTATTAACAAACGGTAATAGTGGGGTTTCTTAGGATAACGCAGACAAGCTGTCTATGCAAGTATCGCAAGTGTTTCGCTTTAAAAGCTTTGCTTCCATTTTACACTGCATTGCGAAAAGCGATGTACAGCGTGAAAGATTTTTTTTCGCAAGATCTTAGAACTTTCAGTACTTAAAAAGCGAAACAGACGACGTTCGCAATTTTATAAACTCAATAACGCCATAAATTAAACTTTTTTAGGCTTAATTTACACCAAAACAAACGCTCAGCAAGGGGTAACTATAATATTTACCCAACCGTTCTTGAATATAGGCGACATAAGTCCGGAACTGATTATAAAATATTGTTCCTGGTGCAGCTCAAACTCGACAGTTTGGCCAAAAGTTAGAAAATGGCGAAAACAAACCTTCTATTTGACAAGAAAACTAATAACTATGCAAAAGTTGTCACTTTCGTCTAATTGTTGACCATGAATGCGGATAAATAAGACGAAATAGAACTGAAATTCTGGCACATAACCTACAATATCAACGCTGGTACACTCTGTAACAACGATGGACAAACTCCATGCAAAAAACTTCCAAAGATCGAGAAGCGCTTGTTATTAGAATATTTCAAAACTATAATTTACGAAACACATAGCTTAGCGCGGTTAGAGCAGTAAATGATATTTTCCACAGTCAATTAACAAAATTTAAAGCGACCTACCTCCGGGAGACAATGAACGAGGGTATGTTGCGTTGTAAAACGGAGTACAGTGGAAGAGAATTTCAAAGTTTGATGTCCTAATGAATTCCTAACCGTTGGGACAAAGAGTTCGATTTCTTATGGATTTCCCCTTGTATAGGGAACCGAAAGCTATAAATAAATAATAAATTTGGAACGACACGAATATAAACATGTTAATGAAGACAAAATAGCCCGTGCTGTCAATACCGTCCGCGGCGGTTATCAAATACTCTCTGTAGAGATAGCTTCAAAGTTTCTGTTTCGCTCGTTCGGCACACTGACTACGATTCAGATCTAGCCTCGGGTTGCGATTTAAAAACTCGTTAATCGTCAAGTGGCGTGAATTTTTTGGGTGGGCTACTTTTGAACAGGTTCTTGTATGTCACTCGCTGTAAAGTACTTGTTGATAACCTTTATTTCGAACTCAACACAACAATTCATCTTGGTAAAGCATAAGCTTTTATGCGATATCTTGCGTTTCCTCTGCACTTATATTAACCCAAACTTAATTTAAGTATTCATTTAGCCATGTTTCGTCCCATCATAAAACTTTATTAGGAAGTTTTCGTAGTTATTTCAGCTGGAAATATGAAAATAATCAAACAAGCTGTTTTCAAGTGTACACGAAGAATACTCTATGAATTATCGCGCCTCAGTGCCAGTATTGAATTACAAACGGAAAAAGGATGTGACTCTTTATTCTACAGCTGAAAAAATAATTGCTTTAAATATTATGCTTAATCATGATATAGAAGAAAACTAAAATAAAAATATATTTCCTTCTGCAAAATTGAAGATTAGTTTGTTCTTACACCAAAAACAAAACCCCTGAAAAATCTTGAAATTAACGCTGCTTACTTGTAACTGATGTGGGCAAACTCACTTTTTAGCTTTATTGTCTAAAGCCAGACAATGACGAAATTTCAATCTTCTCCTCACCCCAGACAAAATTTATGCGAAGCGAAGGTCTCATTAAGTATCCCCTGACAGGAAGGCAATATGTTTCCGGAAGAAATGAAAACTATGAAACAAGCTGAAAAGAAGAAGACGTTGAAAGCAAAATATTTTTTTTCAAATAATTCGGAGTGATTGCCAAGAGTTCAATCTTATTAATTATCGCTTCATTTTTTCACAAAATATAAAAACAACTTCCGTCTTTCTTTAAAATTTCATCTATTTGCTGCTTGCAAAAACTAATGAAAGCATTTCGATCGATTTTCTACGAAATAAACGAAGAAAAAGTGGCCCTTTTTATTTATTCTGGCAGGAACAAAACTTGCTGGAAGGTTTGAACTGCCGTACGTAGTTTAGAGCGAATCGACTCCGAATTTCGAATATAATATGGAAATTTCCGTTTCTGGAGAAACGAGGAATTCTCTTTTTCCGAAAAGATGCCTACAGCCTCACTATTTATCTCGCTACTCCACCCCCTATCCAGCCAAGTCTTCCGTTCTGCGTTAGAGTCCTCTCGCGATTTCTATTCGCGCCTTCAACGATCGAATGAAACTTTGAGGGCTCAGGAAATCGAGAGCTGAAGAACGAGTATAACAGCTAGCCTGGGATGCCTGTGTTCCAACCGTGAAAAAGACTGGAAGTGAGTGCAAAGGAATCGTTCCCAGACTTCTATCAAGCGAATTCAATATGGCGGCAATCAATGTGCATAAACTGGCGGTGATTTTACTGAGAAAAATCTTAATGTTTAATTCTACACAGGTTTATTGATCATTTCGAAGTTAGTAGTTGGCGATCTATGTCTGTCTCTACGCGTAAAGTGTAGTTTTAAGATGCCGAGAATTCGCACAGCTCATAAATTCAACGAGAGGCAACGTACCGGGGACGTTTTGACGGACGAATTGGTGGATTTCAAATCTCTTTTGCTTTCTCCTGATGTTGTTAAGGGACTAAATTCCTCGGGATTTGAAAGACCTTCTCCAATACAACTGAAAGCCATTCCTTTAGGAAGATGTGGTTTGGGTATGTAGTGGGAATATTTGTTGATTGTACTCATAATTATAGCAACCTCAGAATACCAGCTCAGGGCACTTTATTCACATGTGTCGGCGTGCTTTGAAGAACGAAGTATGTAACACTAGTTGCTATTCTTACTCAATGAGATGCTAATAAGGGGCTGGGTATTCTGGGGGTTAGCCGCTTAGGAGATAAGCTTGCTTGCCTGCCGATTTGCCTCAGTTTCAAAAGCCAAGTACATGTATCAATCATTCAATCAGTCAGTCACTCAATCAGTCACTCAATCAATCAATCAATCAATCAATCAATCAATCAATCAATCAATCAATCAATCAATCAACCAACCAACCAACCAACCAACCAACCAAATCAATCAATAACCTTTATTTAAGTTTGATATTATATGCTAATGTCTCTGAGTACAAATAATTAATTGAATAAATACTAAATAACAAGTAATCTGATCCTGATTCAGTTGTAAGCTTAAATTTATTTTATGCACTTTGTAGATTTGATATCTCAAGCTAAGTCTGGTACAGGCAAGACCTGTGTGTTCAGTGTCATTGCTCTGGAAAGTCTACTTCTCGAAAGTAACACCACTCAGGTATTTTATAGTGCTTTCCTTTGGGATCTGTGATCTGAATCAGGATCAGTGATTCAAGATCACTCAGATTGTGATGCAGCAAAAAAGCTGACGAGTCGGTGACCATAGTGGATTCATTGTTTCCTTTTAGTACTACACCATATCAATTGAGTGACGCTGGATCACTGATCCTGATTCAAATCACCCTAAAGAAATCTAGGCCTTAGTAATTGGGAATCAAGGTGCAGGGCAGGCTCATGTTGGACAAAGGTTACTATATAGCAGTACACCATCTAAAGCAGTACACCTTCCACATTGGAAAAAAATTCCTGCTGTGAGCCAACTCTGACTGAAAAAAAAATTCATGCTCCAGTTGGAAATTTTTTGCCCCCTCCCTCCCAGGTTTGGACAAACTGCAAAGCTCTATGACATACTAGCCTGAAAGCAGGCTGAGCCAGATGGTGTCCAGGTGTCCTCCTTTGTTTAATTTTTTTTTCACATGTATCTTTATAATTAATTATTACAGTACATTTTTGAATCGTGGTTAAAGCCTGATGGAAAGTCATTCTCGCTAGCTTGTAAAATTCTTCTCTTACAGTACAGTAATTTGATTAATTTTCCTCAGAACTTTTCCCAAGAACTTAACTCGTTCAACTTAAGTGAAGAACAGAATACACTAGCTCAGCTGCAAAATCAAAATAAAAGTTTTTTTCACTACATGTAATTGCAGGTGCTGATTTTAGCTCCAACAAGAGAGATTGCTGTCCAGATCAAAGAAGTAATATCTGCTATTGGCTCACAGATGGACGACATGGTTTGCCAAGTGTTCATAGGTGGACTACCAGTTGACGAAAATAAGAAAATGCTCAAGAAACCATGCCACATTGCAGTTGGTACTCCAGGTAAATACATGTAAGACGTTGATCAGAATCTGTCCTGAGCTAAGTATTGTCTACTCACATCTCTCATCGTATTTAACAGGAAGAATAAAGTATCTGATTGAAAACCATTTTCTAAAGACTGAGTCTGTGAGGCTCTTTATACTTGACGAGGCAGACAAACTTCTGGAGGATAATTTTCAAGAGCAAATCAAGTAAGAAATATGCTGGAATTTTAAAATGCACAATGCGCTTATTATATTATATACTTAGAAAAATTGTGGTAGAGTTGCATGATATTGAGCATTCTACAAGTTCAGAGGTTCCCTTGAGTCCATGTTCCAGTTGGTCTTTTAAATAATGTTTAATTTTCTCTTTGCAGCTGGATTTTCTCATCATTACCATCAAACAAGCAAATGATGGCATTTTCTGCTACCTACCCAGAATACCTTGCAAAACATTTGACGAGATACATGAGGGAACCAACATTTGTACGTCTGAATGCCACTGACCCCACCCTACAAGGTAAGTAAAACTAAACCTCCTTCCCTGGAGAGGGACCCTGAGAACAAAGTGGAATTAATTTCTTACTAATTAAAATAATTTTAATTATTATTTGTAACAATATTTAATTTTATGGTACTTAGGTTTACATGACAATGACTTTTTAGGTATGGAAAAGGTACCCAGATGTAAATATTATTTTACATTGTAGTATGAAATTATTCAATTTTCCTAAAATTTCTTCTTTCTAACTTTCCATAATTTAATTACATGTGCGTGTGTAGGTATCAAGCAGTTTCATAGGCTGGTGCCTTTTCATCCTTTGCCTCATAAAACATTTCAGGAAAAGGTACACTTTAAAAAAATATATTATTTAATAATTTTTGATTTCTGTAACATGCTTTAAATAATGGGAAGATTGTACATTAACATGACAAATTGGCCAATGTGTTGAATTTCTGTCTTAAGTACTGTTTCAGTTCAGGAATAATTTGACTAAGGCATAACTTACAGAACTTCGCTCATAATGATGATATCTATCAGCAGCAACTGGTGCTTATTGATCAGTATTTAATTTAAACTGTTGTTGAAATAATAGTATGTACCCGATAATAATTATTCATGACTATTCTTAACCCCAGGTCACTGAGCTATTGAAGCTTCTATCAAGGTTGTCATTTCACCAGTGTCTTGTGTTCTCAAACTATCAGATCAGGTAAGATTAAGATTTCCTTATTAGTAATAAAATAATTATACTTTTCATTTGAATTTTAAATTTACATGAACAAAACGATGAAACTAGGGGAAACCCTGCTATTTAAAAAGTCTAAAGCATCTTATCTAAGGTGGGAGTGGGGGGGTGAAATTTTCCTAAGTTCAGAATAGTTGGCTTAGGACTAGAGTGAGACTCAAATGCAGATCATACATATTACCAAGTTATTTAAATTGCATGACTATGGTCATTTGTTTTATACTGAGCTAGGTTATTATAATTGTTATCTGTTCTGTTCAGTGACAAAAGTTTAGCTGAGAGTGAATTGAATGTCTTATCTTATTGTCAATATAGAGCACAGAGTCTTTGTGATACTCTCCGTTTGAAGGGTTGGCCATCTGTCTTTATTGCAGGTCTGGAAATTTTGTATCAATTTTTTAAAGAAAAAGTTACATTTTTTAATTAGAAAATTTAATTCATATAATTTTTTATATAATTTTTTTTTATTTTTCTTGTTTTATAATTATTGACTTTTTTATTTTTCTTGTTGTTTTATCTCAAGATAATTTGGTTTTATCAACTGGGTTGATAAAATTGGCCATCGCAAAGAGATTTGAAAGCTGACGTTTCAAGCGTAAGCCCTTTGTCATAATGAATCCAGGGCTAGCCCTCGAAATGTCAGCTATTGAATCTCTTTACAGTGGCCAATTCACATTATCAACCCAGTTGATAAAACCAAATTATCTTGTAATACTCCCAACTGATGCAGCAACACAGTTTCTTTAAAAACTTACCCCCTTTATTCATTTGCTTTATCTCAAGCCTTACAAGTACTTTTCAGATAACAACTGTTGGAAGATTATACTGTTATAATCATGTTGTAGCTTTCAATTAATTAATCATATTGACAGAACAGGTAGTAATAATAATGTTCAATAAAAAAAGTTTTGAAACTTAAAAGAGGTGTTTGTCTTGATCCCATGGATCAAGTTAATAGTAGATGCATGTTCAGTGCTGTTTCCTTTTTTAAGATTTCACCAGTCTTTTTGTTTTTAGATAATAAAAGTAAAATGCATTCACTAGACAGTCTTATTTTGTACTTTTTATTGTCAGGAAGTCAAACTCAGTCCCAACGATTGAAGGCCATGGAGAAGCTCAAACAGTTTAAGTGTAGAGTGCTCATTTCAACTGACCTGGTAAGATAATTAAGGTCATGATTAAATCCACATTCTTCTTGTTATTCTAAAATTAATACAGTACTATATTTTTTGCTGGAATTTTTTTTATCAGGAAAATTTCTCTCTTGATCATTGTGGTCCTTCTTAATTTTTTGGTAATATTTTGCTATTTAGTATTAGGACGCATGCTAGTACAAGTCATGTACATGCAATAGAGTTGGACCCTTCAATCAATCAATCAGTCAGTCAGTCAGTCAGTCAATCAATCAATCAATCAACTTTATTTAAGTGTCTAAAAATTGGTGATAAATGTCTGGTTTGGTGGTACATGCTCAGGTTACATGTACATGAAAAACTTGTCATCATCTAATGCGGATGCTTTTAAATTAGTAATACTCCAATTCACAATTTACCAGATGCTGACCATTATATTGAGCAAGACCTGCCAAGGGAAATGGGACTGTATGCCTCATTAAAATAAACAATAGCCTTCATTTGGCACAAAATATGTTTGAATATATGTGGTGGACATTATCTGTTCCAAGAAGTGAACAGTTTTCCAAGAGCATACAATAGCTCATTCAAGGAAAACTGTGAGCTTTGAGGAACAGATAATGTCCAAGGACAAACATTTGTATGAGCATTTTTTCTATATTATGTCATTCGATCATTGCAAATATTTTTTGACAACACAATGCAGTTTTGAAAATTGGGGAATATCACTCTGATAATTTTTGACAGTTTTAGGTCGGGAATATTCAGTCATGTGACATGTTTAGACCAATCATGCATGAGTGACATTCTTAGTTATAATAATTTTCATTGATGGTAGATAATAATTATTTCTAATTTATTTTCTCCTTTTAGACATCTCGTGGAATAGATGCAGAGAATGTCAATCTTGTTGTGAACATGGATGTACCACGAGACTCCGAAACTTACCTTCACAGAATTGGACGAGCTGGTAGATTTGGTGAGAAACAAGTACATGTACTCCTAAGGTTAATTACAGGTTAACACATTCAGCGAGTGAATTATCGGGATTTACCTGCACGAGTTCACTAACAATAAATGAGAAATTTCAATACCGCACGAGGCCGTCCCGATAATTCACGAGTAATGAGTGCGTTTACTTAACATTTTTATTATTCAAATTGAGTACACTGCAAACAAAAATCGTCCAACTTTGAGTCAGCCGAAGCCATGGTGTAATGACAGTGGTGTATTGAATTTACACAATGGCTATTGTACCATGATAATGACGTCAAGGTGGTTGTTTAGTCATAACCCAGTGTCACGTGGAACAAATCAACCAATCAGAAAATCGGAATTCGTACTGTGTATGAAATTTGAATAATAAATAAGATTAATTTTTATTTTTAATTTTATGCATTTTAGAGCCTGGAGTGAAGTAAAACAGCTTGGAGAATCTTGCTCAATAAGTTATAACACAACAGTATCATGACTGATATTAGTAAATGCAGCCTTGTCTCTAAGTCTGATAATTTGTTATGGACTAACCCTTTGGCTCCATAGTACTGTACTACATTGTAACTGCATTCATGAACATCTATCTAAGTATACTTGTCATAGCCTGCTAGACAGGAGAAAGTTGAGAACTTTTCTAGTAAAGAGATGTTCTTGTGTATATGAAATTCTACACTCTACACTCTGAATTCTTAGTGCATGCTCATACTGTCATCAATCCTAAATGTTAGGAAAATTTTCTGGATTGTCTTACTTTAGACTGCATAAAAAAGATTTTCTTATCTTAATAAGTTTTGTTAATAATTATATTACATAGGTACACAAGGTGTTGCTGTAAGCTTTGTAGCTAGAGGTGAAGAAGACAAGTTATTCAAGAAAATAGAAGAGAGCATTGGTACCACAATAGATGAATTACCAGGTAGAGTTCACATTTACTGAGTCAGTTTTAGGGGCAGATTTATTATCAGTGAGAAGTTCAATGCATATCATGATTGTCTTGCTGTATTTCCTCTATTCAGATCCCATCCCTGAGTCCTTGGGTACAGCAGGAAATTCCACTGACCTAGACTGTACATCAGTGCAGGCAAGAACAGCCTCCATTGAAGTAGACATACTCAAATGTAATAGCATGAGAGATTCAGAAGAGAATACAAACCTAACCAGCTCACATTTTGATAAAAATCAAAATTCTGCATCAACAAATTTAACAGAATTAGTGGATGCTGATAGGGAAATAATTTGCATCGGAGATGAAAGAAGTGATAATGGCGACCAAGCAGATAAGGAATCTATCAAGAATGATGTGAAGATCCTAATTCCAAATCAGTTGCCACCACAAGAGGTAAATATGGAGAGTGTTGCCATTCTGACTTCAGATGCTGAAAGGGAAGAAGAAATTTCTAATATTGAAGAAAAATTGCACACATCCTTGTGTCTTCATCAACAAAACTGTAAAGATGAGAACATCTGTGAGAAGAGTGTAGATCAGACTGGACAGAAGAACTACAGTGCAAGCCAAACTCAAAGAAATGAAGCTTATTTCACAGCTGCATCAATTGTATGTGATGCCTCAATCTGCCATGATGGGAAAGAAAAAGAAACAAAAACAGAACAGAGACAACCTTCTCAAGTTGGTTCATCTGCAGAAAATTCTTCTGAAGTGAATGCCAGCTTGAGCAAATTACAAGTAGACTTAGAACATTTTTCACAATTTGATCCAAGTCTAAGCTATCACAAGGAAGAAACGAATGTCTTGAATAGAGCTAGTAAACAAAGTGATTGTACCAAGCCAAGTACCAAGGAAGAAACTGTAGATTGCAAATTGGCTAAGCCATCTGAAGATGAGAGGAGCTCCTTGGATTCACAGCCAGAAGAAAGTAATTCCAATGAGAGTAATGAGAGTGATGAGAGTTCTGATAGTTTGGAATTTGCCGAATGTGAAACTTCTGAGAGAGCCATTGAACAGGATCACTTTTTACCCTCAGTTGAACAATTTGAAGAAGACTTCAAAAAGTATTTAGAAAGTGTTTCTAATGTTGTAGACAATTCTACTGAAAAACTTCCACAAGCAGGTGAACTCTCAGATGATCATGGCATCTATTCTGAGCATAAACTGCATTCTGATTTCAAGGATGATGGCTATGATGAAACACCTAAAGATGCTCATGCGGCGTCACAGCAGTTTGACACCCACCCTGACACATGTCATCAAATGTTGCATCAAGATAGTTATCGTACTGGATACTGCAGTGAGCAGAATGTTCAAGGGCCACACCAAACTAATTTATATTTTGAAGCTTTTCATGACAATATTCTTCCTGAGGGAGGTTGGAATTCTCTTTATCCTTGTGATCAGTGCGATTGGTTTAGTAACCACAACTATTACCATGATCAAAGCTATAACAATTATTATTCTCCATTTTATGGACATCACGTAGCTAACTGGTGGGCTAATGCCCCAAGACATCCAGATTCTGCAAGCTCGCAACAATGCCCGGGTCAGTTCTATGGAGATATTGGCAGTTATCAGGACTACCAGTGGAATATGAGCTGGTATAATGCTTATCAGAGACAAACAAGTTGTATCAGGCAGTTTGTGTCGTTTAGTAGATCTGCAAGGATGTAACTCACTCTGACAATGCTAATTCATTGTTCATGTAAATCATAAATTACCCAATGGGGCTTAATCTCCTGTAAAGAACATCAGACTAGTACTAATGAAGTCATTATAATGTACGTCATGTACATCTGTACGTATTTAATGTTGAGTACAAAGTAGGCAAATGACAAGACTTCTGAGTGAGTGTTTACAACTCAGACGTGACTTTTTTCGGTATACACCACTAAAATGCGTGCTTTCCTGCTAAAGAGAGAGATGAAAATTAAATTAAGTTGCTGAATGGACCAAGCAGAATGCTGAACACTGCTTATAAACTTAAGGAAATACTTTATAGCTACTTGCAAATTGCAATTCATATTGACTTATATTACACATCCACTGAAGCAACCAATACCTGTTGCTTCCATTTGCTAGACTTAACCAATAACATTGCTTATGTTCTGGGTGATTTGTTGTTTTATTTGTTTTGAAGACGTGTGATCATTAATTTTTTACGTCATACATAAAACACTCTGTAATAGTGGCATTAGCCTTACTATAAGTCCTTTCCAAAAATTTTCCATTCTGTTAGTCTTGCTGTTGGAAAGGACAAACTTTCAAAATCTACCTCTTGCTTGGCTTGTAGCAAGTCTCAGTGTAGTCTGTGGTATAAGGTCAATCACAGAACCAACTTGGGGGATGCTAGGGAATTGAGCCAAAGAGTAAAAAGTGAACATCCGCCACAAGGGGGCAGTGGAAATTTAACTGCTGCGTAAGTCTTGGTAGCTTGCGAGCACAGACATATTTCCGGCTGTCACAAGTGACAGCCTGAAATGCATGGCATCCATGCAATCTGATGTTAATAATTTTTTGATTCTTCCACTAAAAAAAAATGCTTTACAATATCAGAGAATTAAATTATTGAAGAAAAAAGCAATTTTAACAATGACCACAACCCTAAGTTGTCCATACTCTCATTTTAATAATCTCACTCTTTATATCGCTAAAACACAGTTCAAGAATTCAAAACATTAACAGTTAGTAGCAGTTGACAGAAATCACACAGTCAGAGTGTCAAACCCAATATGGCAATTTATCAAAAGCCATTTTAAATAAATAACAATTTTTTTCAAAATTATTTTTGAAATCATTAATGGTATTAATAATACTAACAGTAAACCAGTTACTGCAACTCGATCTATGCTGCAACTGCGTGGCATGCATTTAAAGGGCAAGGAGAAGGAAATTTAACTAGAAATTAATATGCTTCCCCCTGTCTCCCCAATAAAAGCCTGCCACGCAGTCTAGAAACAATAGCAAATATTATGCCTTCATGCCAAGTATTTCGCGACAAACTAAAACGGTTTGACTTTGCTTTTTGTTTTGCTATAAATCATTCTAAGAAAGAAGTGTGAAGTGAAACACTGACAACCGTCAACCAAGTGTTTTGACCACGCAACACTTCTCTCATACTCTCATCTCTTCTCTGAGTGATTTAATACAGAATACATGTAAAGCACAGCCAAGCTTTTTTTTTTAATTTAAGAGCTTCTAAATTCCCTGAAACAATCAAATAGTTTATGTATGACCCACATAAACAGCTGATGATGTCATGCCATGAGTACTTGACATTATTCTTCATGGTTTGTACACCCTTTTAAAAGCAATGAGGGGGAGCTTACAATAATAAATAAATTGCAATAGTCAGACTACGTTACATTTTAGTAAAATGTAAAACCGAAAGACCAAAAGCCTTCAATTTTCACCTGTTTTCTCCACATCTAATGGTCTTGGATGTAGCATTTAAGTTTGCTTTCAGTAAGTCTACATAAATACAGTTGGACAGATTTTGATCCATGAAATTGAAAAACTGAACTAGAAATTATCTGAACAAGTTAATTCTTCCAAAACCAGATTCATTTCCTTCAAATTTTTGTACCAGCCGAGCTTGAAAATCTGAATATTGAATTTTTTTCTTCAGATGGTAAAATTTTAAAAGTTGCTTCTTTCAATGAAAGGAATGTGGCCATTAAAATAGAAATTATATATAATGTATTTCTGGTATGTAAGCTTAATGTATGATGAATAATCATTATTGATATCAGGACAGTCAATCTGTTTTCCACTTGGGCAATTACAATATATGATGAATAATTAATAAAATTGATTGATAACAGGACAGTCAATCTGTTTTCCATGTGGGCAATTACAATGTATGATGAGTAATAATAGAATTATGATTGATAACAGGACAGTCAATGTGTTTTCCACTTGCAATGGGCAATTACAGTGCCTCGAAATTACATCCCCCCATATGTTTTCCCCAAATACATCAGAGTGTATCAGGGTTGTCAGTAGGTTTTTGAGTAGCAGGTTCCATCCAAAAAGTAGGCGGCTATTTCCATTTTATTTCTCCAATATCATGCTCAGAACTGACCTACTAACATTTGGAGTAACCGGCGCAGTATTCAAAATAGCCGGTGAAATGTGCCGGTTGCCGGCTTATTTTGACAACCCTGGACTGTATGGAGAGAACATGCAAAACTTATTAGTCAACAAGCATTCATTTTGACTCTGACTTTCAACACACAAAACAATAGCAACTTCCACTAGCATAGCATAAGATAAATCCAAAAACCCAACACTAAATGGACTCTGTAATCAGGGATGTTATTAATGTTTACAGCAGAGAGGCAAAACTATTTGAACTGAGCTTCTCACTCTCTAGATGGTCAAACCAGGCAGGCAATTAATCATCAGTCATGATTACTTCAGGCATCTCTGTCAAGTGTCAAATATCAATACCTTCCATCAATACCCTTAATTGACTTCTTGATCGGTACTCTATCAACATCTTGACAGTCAGTCAAAAGTCAGCTGAGTGCTGACCGACTCGTATGTATTCGTTAAAAATTACTGGTAGTGTTGTCTGAGCTCTCAACGGAGTGCTGGTCAAGTGTCAACTGAGGTGTTGATAGAGTATATTCAATAGTCAAGAGTATCGATCAGATATTGATGGAGGGTCAAGGGTATCAGTGGAAACTCGACTGCGGGAGCCTTTGTTCCACAGGATCCAAATCATCCTTAATTACACCCAGTCATTTGCTGGGTGCCCTTCCCTTAATAAAACCCTGGAACAATTTTGTCTCAGTAAGAAGCAAACTTAACACCAAAAAAGTGACTTGTTGCAGTATCACTGAATGCTCCTTGAGTGCTCTTTTCCAGTGCTACCTCACAAGAACTCATTACCTTCAAATGTATATCATGCAAACAGAATGTCCACGAACAATTATGGGACATTTTTCAAGATTGTAACCCATAAAAGCCCTTGAACATTACTATGGTACCACACATGCTATACAGGTGGGTTACGTTACATCCAATCGTTCATGCATGTCCAATGTTCCAGGAGTTTTGATTCCTGATGATAAAATGTTCCATTTTGTGCAACTTTGGACCTTGTCTAACCACAACACCACCTACTGTGTATGCTTTTTGACTCTAAAATCACATCTCCCTCCATAATGCTTGCCTGAAGATGGGAGCCATTTTCATAGCGGCTTTTCAATTCTCTGGCCACACGCATGAATGCATTTTCTATGTTTGTTGCATCCTGAACAAAGGAGGAAAGGATAACGCATTAGAAAGCCTGTGTAACATTCAGCATTGTTCGGCAACAAAATGATCAAGCAATTCTACTGGTAGCCACAGAATACATGCAAAATATACATGTTTCAATCCATTGTTTTTATAATTTAATCACTTCTTTAGCCCAAAACTTAGTCGAGAGTCCTAAAGTTCAAAATTATGCATGTATTTAATATTTAATAAATCGTGACAAGTCTAAACAAAGGAAATCATGGCCATAAGAGTGTTTGGATAATGTCAATTAGATTATTCGATTTTTACGATTCTATTTCTCCATTTTAGTTTGATTGAGAAGGTATTAATATCAAACATTTGAGACAGTGCTTGATCACACTTCCGAATATGTCAGCGTTTGTCAAAAACATTCCACTGTGAGCTGTACTTTCAACTCTTCTTTTTGTTTTGAAATGTGATCAAACTCTGTCTTTCATGTTTAATACATTCAAATTCTTACCTTAGCTGAAGCTTCCAATGCATCAATCATGCTATAATGCGCAGCGCAAGAGCTTGCCTCCTCAATGCTGACCTCACGGCTTTCAGCGATATCAGTCTTGTTTCCGACAAGTAATTTGATGACATTAGGGGGAGCATATTTTTTAACATCTTCTGTCCATCGCACAACATTTTTAAAAGTATCCTTCTTTGTAATATCATATGTAATTATCACAGCATTGGCACTTCTGTAGTAGCTTTGAGTGATAGTTCTAAACCTTTCTTGTCCAGCTGTATCCCATACTTGCAACTAGAACAAAGTAATAAAGTTTACATGAAGGTTACATGTTTGTGAAACTGCGTGGAAGCGCAAAGCATACAAATTTATGCAAATACATGTATGTGTTAACAAGTTTGGAGCAAGTCTGGATTTGATCAAATGTCAGTTTCCCCTAACTTGCCCTTTCTTCTTGGGGTCATCATAAAGCTCTTTTGGAACATCTCACAGGATTGGCTGAGAAAATTACATTCAAATATACAAACTTACAATTTATAGTAACAATATAGACCTTACTAAAGCCCTAAAACAATATATAGAGCTTCATGCTAACAAGATCCAATTTAATTAGAGGTTCTCGTGAAAACAGTCTTCTTGACATACTCCGACCTCTGATGTTCAAAAGGTAACTATTGAAGCCTGTATATGAGCCTAGAGGCCCATCAAGATAGCACTTATCCCCGAGTCTTGTACATACAGTAGCATGAAGTGACCAGGAGTATTGCTTCTTCCCTCATGGTTGCCCCCAGCATTCAATTCAACAGTACCATTCACACATCTGCGAGCAGAGACCCACTGCGATCCAACATGCCATAATTTATGTACAACAAGTATTATATAGAATTCTCAAGTAAAGAGAGGGAGGGCTGAGGAAACACTCCATGACAAGATTTTGAAGGATTGGTTGGGGCACAATAACACAATATCCTTGATTCTCAGTGACATTATGTGTTACCTTGTTTTCAAGAAGTATTAAAAGGGAATATACCAAGTCTGGTGGCAATTTTCTACCACACAATAAACTTTCATAGAATTATTTTTAATGTGTGAGTTATTTCAGTGTGGGAGCACAAGATTTCATTTTTTGCTTGTGTTGAGCTTGAGAGCTCTGCAAATAAATCTGATAACTACTAAGAATGCATGTGTAGGGTTACAACATTTTTATTCAAGAGATTCAAGATTCTGTTTATCTGCCTTTATATATATATTTTTCCGTTTTAAATTTTGTTTTCTGTTGTTTTGTTTTTTTTTACATTAGACAAAATGCAGGTTCAATTGGGTAATGGAAGAATATCAAATTTTCCTGTATGTATGATTCTGTGGACACCAATTTGTCCCCCAAATGAGTATAAAACATGGACTCATGCAAAAAATGCAGACTGTGGACTAAATGCAGCCTACTTACTACAGTCCTGTTTTATACCAACAGGTCGTATAAAAGCAACTGCTCTTGTATACAATCATGTACATGTACATGTGATCAATTTGAACATTTGTTTTCACCCCTACTGGAGGAAGGCCAATTTCACGCCTACCTAAAGGCACAAAAGGCTGTTCAGAGAATTTGTGCTTTTGAGCCACATTAGTGCCGACATTAGTTCCTATCTACTCAAAAAGACATTTGGACGACATGACTTCCTTTCCACTAACTTTGCATATTATGACATTTTTGATCCGGCACATTCTTGTTTTGATGTCAACCCAACAACTCTCAGGTCCACCCCATCCCAATAGGTTTAGGACCTTACTGGAAGCGACATTTGATATTAATTATTTTCACAAGGCTAAAATGCAGTAAAAAAAAACTGATAACAGATCTTTTCTTTTATACCCTGCGAGCAGAGTCTCCTTCGATCTTGTTTTCTAGGAAGATGAAAGGAGACTCTGCTTGCAGGGTATTTCTTTTATTTCAAAGTCCACAATCTTTCTCATGATATGGAGATAAGCACTTTTATTAAAATTTCCACCTGCAGGAAACCAGCTCTACATTGGCACCGGCCTAGTAAATGTACTTTTACACTTACAAGTGTTCTAAATTTCCCTTTTTCCCTTTGTCAAAAAAACTCTGTGTCTGCATGCATATAGATTCCTGTGTTTTCACCACACCTAGTCTTTTCCAGTCATCTCTGGAGCTTTGATCCCAAAAATGTTGCCATTATTCCAGTAATGTCACTTAGCAATCAGACAAGGAAGCTGGCATTCACAATGTTCCACTCATTGTTTGATCTCTGATGTGTAGAGGCACGTAAAAATATATTGGCTTTCTTATTTTACGTTTTTAAATGTTAATAATTTACAGTTCAAAGGTATTATTTTTACATGTAACTGATACACTCAGTTTATTTTGAGCTCTGGATAAATGCATGCATAAAGTATAGGCATTGCTAAGGAGACACAAACGATTGTAATGTATTTCATGAAAAGGCAAAACAACACTTTATAATTATTATTTCTTAAATAAAGTTTTTTTTCTTAACCGCAAAATTACAAAAGGCTACCTCTGTTTATTGCATGAATGGTTTGCAATTACCTCCGAAGGGGCTCTGAATACAAGAAAAAACACATCACGTTCATCTTTATTTTACTTTTTTAATTTTTTTTTAATCTTCAGTTACAGTATATTTGACAGTTGTTATTTTCCCGTTAACACAACTGTTATTTTCCACTTGAAACAACAAATAACCAAAAAAGAACTGAAGTCACAGACTAATGCCTCTAAGCCACATGAAAATAAAAATTTAAGCACAAATTCTTTCCTAAATGTAGAGACATTCATGTGACTTAACGATGCATATTTGAAAGTCCATTCGATCGACTGACTAAAATTACAATATGCTTTAAACAGCCTAATGTAAATTAACTTATGCTAACATGTACAGTGAGCCAACATAGAACGTTTTGGACAAAATATTGTTCGACGTTGTGAAACGCACAGATTTAACTTTAAAAAATTAAAAGATCTTTTCAGTAGCTAAAAATTACATAAAAAGGCTTAAGACAAGTGACGGAACCATAAAAGGAAGAAAGGGAAGTGTGACACCAAACAATTAAGCAAGCTTATATTTCTTAGAAAGCCAATCGACATTACATTATCTGAAAGAAAGCCAACAAGCTAAGCTTAATACGTACACTAGTGTACAGAAACTGCTGGACAATCATGAATAAAATATGCCAAATGAATGTAAACACAAACCTGTGTTTTATTTTCTCGCTTTGGAGTTACTCGAGCTTCAACAACTGCAATCGTTATCTTATGCAACACTGCACTTACCTTGACTTTTTTCGAGTCGACTACCAGTGTTTTCATGGTAAAATCTACACCGATCGTGCTGCCATGACGCTCGACAAACGTTCCCTTCTTGAAACGTTGCACAATGCATGTCTTCCCGACTCCTGGATCGCCGATTAAAACTATTTTGAAGAGATAGTCGAATGAGTCATCCAGGTCGGCTGATTTCATCACATGAAAATGATGAATTACAGAAAACTGCTTTTAACTACATGAACGAACACATCAATGACCATAGCATCCACCAACAAACCTAAAATTTACATATCTTGTTGGTGTCCAGACTCCCAAGAGTCAATTCGAGAAAATTTGCCCGGAACGTCATGACCCGGGCTGGACTTGTGGACTGCAATTTGTTGTAGCTTTACTACTGGTGCTAGAGCAAACAATACAGCAACAGACCAAATCTAAATGTTTTAGCAAATTAAACTTCTCTTTTATTTGGTCTTAGGAATTCGTGCCTCGTTCACGATCATTCTTCGACATTTTTGGCTAAGCAGGGCCCATGTGGTTAAGTTTGAAGACCCACATGGCAAGGTAGCACGACATTAAGATTGATCACGTGCAATTATTTGAATCAGCAGGACTGATTTTGCGTTGCAATTCGCACCGGTGAATTTAGCTAGAATTTTGATCAACCCGGCTTTTTAAAATTATTATTAATAGAATTTTCACGTTTAGAATTGCCACGCGATACTGAATGTTTGTGTTTTGTATTGGACGATTTGCTCCACCGTGAGGCTCGTCCGACTTCCCTTCAAATCGGGATTGTGTCATAGAATGTTGTTTAGCGTATTTAGGTAGCGGAAAAAGTTCCGAGAACTCTGGACAAACAAGGTTTTTCTCCTTCTGGGATGACATTCCTTGTTCTGGGGTGACATTCCTTCGATCCATCGCTGTCGTATGTGATGCGAAGATGAGGAAACGAGTTCAGTATTGACATAAGATAAGTATCGAATCGACTTTAGTTGTATCGAAACGACTTGTATCGAAAGGAATTTGGATCGAAACAACCGTAACCCAACCCTCTCTACCCCGTGAGCACGTGACTAGGGGCCATGACAATGACAGCATCGAGTCGTCCATCATAGCAAAGTTAGTTGAATTTGGTAACGTTTAGGTTGGGCAAATCTCTACATGTGCGTGGTAAACCAACAAACATTTCAAAGTAACTCTTGTCCAGAAAAATTGAGAAGTGTGGTTTAGCTAACTACTGCAGTGTTTTTGGGAGTCCCTGCCTTGAAATGAGCGTTTCAAACAAATACACAACTTCACGCGTAAATTTTTCTTATCAGTACCTTATTTACAATGTTAACAATTTCAGTTCAAAGTATCTTTTGCTACATCAAGTAAACACTCCTTGATTTCGTTTGCGGAGCTCTTTGGAGAAAAAAAAAACGACGGCTGAACTCTTCGCTTTCGTTCATTATGTAAATGATGAAGACTTCTCGAAGCACAAATCGACTTAAGGTCATTTTATTGCTTTGCCTTAAGTTTGTTTGGCCTTGTTTCCTCGGCAAAGGAAGTTCTTTCCAGGAAGTTAGAATTCAAGGATTCTGAACAGTAGAGAACAGTGAAGAAATGTGGTACATCAGGGCTACATGGAAACACCAAATATTACACTCTCCATAATTTTCAATATGGAAACTCAGTTTTCAGTAACACTTTCCAGTTGTGGCTAGCTGCGTAGATCAGAGTTCGATTCTGAACTCTTCTTTAAAAACGCCACGATGATACAGCCTCGCTTCCGTCAGCGGCCTCGCTACCGTAAGAGTGAAGAAACATCGTAGGAACGAGGCTGACACTGTGCGCATGTCCAGCTGTTCTTCGTGACCATGGTGACTTCGTTTGACGTAACTTGATACGCCATCTTGAATTCAGCTTTCTCAGAGAAGACGTGGACTGGAAGCGATGTACGCATGCACGCTGCTAAAGACCCAGGAGAGTTTTAGCTTCTTGGCTTTGTTGTATTAGAGTCTCGCTGGCATACTTTTCAAGTAATTCCTGCAAAGAAAGGATCAAGGCGTTAAGTTGGTTTACTAAGCTTAAAACACACTGAAAATAATTTAAATACTGCTAATGTCTTGGAGCCATACCATTTTCTTTCTCTGAACAAGCATTTCCTCGACCTAGGAATGTAGCAGAACATAAGATACAATTTAATAAACCACAACAAAAACAGGCTGATGTCACTTCTTAGGAAGCACTGCCTTATCTTTGGCCGCCCTAATCAGTCAGCATTTTTGCAAGAAGAAAACAAGAATGAAACTTTGTATGAGCGTGCAACAAGAGTTCTACGTCAATTTACAAGTAATTTTTCATTTATTTTGGACCACATCGCAAGCTACTGTTTTTTTTTTCAGTAATCATGTCAGCCCAATAGGGTTTCGTCTTTTTCGACTGTCAACGAGTATTCTTACTCTGACACAGTTGTTTACAAGAAACACAATGAACATATACCACGTGATTGCTCATGCCATTACTGATTGGCCATGAAATTAACCGGAGGCTCTTCTTATACGGATTCTTGTACGACCAAAAAGCGACCCTTGTTCCTACAGCTAACATAACCTCTCCTGAACACACCTCTTTTTGTGATGGTACTGGTACATGCGCTACGAACGGTTGATTTCCCTCTGTTGTTTGGTCGGTTTCCATTTCATTATCGCTATCCTATGGAATAAAAACAAATACAAATGTAGGCAACGTTAGGCAAAATTTAAATTATTGGTACTAACATAGACCGCAAAACAGTCGTTTTTGGACGTTTTCGGAAGGCGCGAAGCGCGGTAAGCGTGATCCTCGAGTGTGAAGCGCGCGAGCCTCACACGCCCGCAGCGTCTCTCGCCATTCTCCCTCGCCGTTTTTACACTCGCTCCAGACTTTTCGTTCGAATATGGACCGTCGCTCGCGTTCGCAAAAAATACGACTGTTTTGCAGTCTAAGTACCACCAGTTAAACTTCCCCATTCCCCAGCTGGCGTTGCGCAAAAAAAGAAAAAAAAATACGAGTATTGGACTATCTATAAAGGAATATTAAGCCAGACAAGTGTCTCATGACAGGGTATGGTTTTTCCATCATTTTGCAAATCATAAAGCCTGGTTCTCATATCCCGCCGACCTACTTGAGACGTAGTCGCCGGTTGCAACTGGCAAGAGCCGGTGATCTGTTCCAGTGGGTCCCGGCGCATCTGCGATGGATCGCCGACCTACTCAAATTTGCGCGAATTCGTGGTTTTCACGTCACGCAAGTAAGCTTAATTATCACGCAAGTGAAAAATAAAATCGCTTACCATTCAAAAAACTGAGTCAAGAAATTGGCAGATCGTAGAAGAGTAATGATTAAACAACGTGCCAAAGTTTCAGGGATGTGCGATATTCCGAACTCGCGATATTCGGCAAAAGGTATCACTGAAAATTATAGTGTTTAGTATGGAGACGCCATCTTGGAGCCCGTCTGAGGGACTGTACTCCAACATGGTGGCCGAAGCCAGTGGAAACATCTGGAGTTTACTTTGGCTCTCTCAAAACGTTTATTCTCTCTGTTAAACTTGAAAACATTCGCATAGGCACTTCTATCAACATATTGGTTACTTAGAACTCGAAAACATAATGCGAATCGATATTTTCGTGCATGTAGCATGTATTACCAAGAAACAATACCGATGTCACGCATTGCGAAAGAAACGTGTTCTATTTTCAAAACAAAGCGATCTACCGAGCTGAAGACAGGCCGACAGATATATGTTTAAAAATGACTTTTACTTTATAAAGGTAAAAACTAAAAAAATTAATTTTTTTTCACGACACGTTAAAACCAAGAATACAAATCGAATTAGCGCATTTTCGACAATTCCACCTTCAAATATGGACCGATTGGTCTTACTTCATTACTTTGCGTCCGCGAGTGATGTTCACTTAAAAAAAATTTTCATCGCAGGCAAGCCGGCGGTCAATGCCTGGGAGAGATTATGATTTGGCGATAGATGTTTACATATGCCGTAACGGTGTCTCATGTATGTTAGCCTACGTAGCTTAGCGGTTTAAGCAATTTGAACGCGAACACACAAAGCGGCGAAGCCGCGAAAACGAGCTGCGAGGCAATTGTCTCTCTCCCAGGCTCCTCGCGGCTTCGGCGCTCCTTATCGCGGCTTTCTCGCTTTTCTAGCGCCCTCAAATTGCTTAAAAACCGCCAAGCTACGCTGGCTACATGTATGTCGGCGGCATATGAAAACCAGGCGCCTTGCCGAACTCAAATGACTTTGGCTCGGCAGTGACATGACAAAAGAAAGGCAGTGGTTTCTTTGCTGAAGACCATTATAAAGGCTATACCGAGAAAGCAGCAGCAGCTGTCGCAGCAGACGATGGATTCAGTTCGGTACGGCATCAGAGCACGCCGTTTGAAGCCAAGTCGCAATACTGCCGTGCGGCACAGCAAGGCCAACCTCGTTCCCAGGGTCTATTATCTTACCGTAGAGAATTTGAGCGCTTTATAAGACGTTGTATGGGAAATAAAATATTGTTGATTTACAACGCTAAATACCTTGAAATATCCACGTTTTTTTAAGTATGATGATTAAAACAAAATCACCTCTTGTGTGTCCATTGTGCTTTTTCGTTATTTTCGCTGTTTTGGGCTTTCTATGCCATCACTGTTCTTCCCTTCATAAGACTCAAATTCTCAACGGTTTTCGTATAACCTAACACCGCATAAGATGAAGGTCACGTTCCAACTCGCACAGCCTTGACGCTTGTATGAATAAATACATAAAAATTCTTCGCTTTCTCTAAACGTGAGCTTGGGACGTCTGTGGTGGAATCAGCGCGACTCGTAACATGAAATCAAGGCTAGCGATCAAATTCCCCACCCCCTATGAGTGGTAATCAAATGCCCTCCCTCCCGGGCAGGAAGAGGCGTCAAATGTCCGGGGTATGCCCGGGGAGGGGGATGTTTAAGCTTCGATTCGACTAGTACATAAGTTCGGCACGACAGTGGCACGATGTTTGAAATAGGTCTAGGTTGCTATTTTACGCCATCAAAGATCGCTGTTTGCAATGAATTTGTTCTGCCTTCGTGTACACTGATTTGGTAATTTCCTCCTGACCAATGTGATCTAACACTGATACAAACCTCCTGGTCTTTACTGACAGCATAAATATTCTCCTCTTCTTGTTCCTGTTCGCTTCCCAGCTCTCCTTCTTCTTTCCTTCTTTCCCACTCTTCCATTGCTCTGGCGATAGCTTTTAGAAGACAGAAAAGCAGGAAGGAAAATGGGATTTAGCATTTAAAGGGGCCAGGCCACAGAAGGTGCCTAATGAGAAAATCTCTCAGTTACTACGCGCGCTGTGGTTGGTGAGTTTAGCGGACCGTCTTTGACTGTTCTGGCCGCTATAAATCTAAAGCTCAGTTTCATTGCCAAAACGTTTTGTGATTTATCACCAGGTGCTCTTAACTTTTAGAGCAAGTAAAAGTATAAAAATTCAGTTTATACTGTACTTTAAATTGTGTATGAAAACTAGGTAACAACTTAACAACAATTTCAAATCGACTCGCTTTGCTCTTGAAGCGCGTTAGAAATTTCAAGCGTAAATAGAAATGGTTCCCGAGCCCATCAGACACAGAGTAGAGACGTAATAAATATCTAACTAACCTCGGTCTTCTTAATTAGTCCGTACTACAAGTTACAGATCCTCGAATTTTCCCCTTCGATTTATGACCTGCGCGTTTCGAGTGCGGGCCATAAATTGAAGGGAAAAAAACTCCGTATATAACTTACAGTAAAGACCTTGAACTTGGTTAGTAGGAGGTCCCTATGGATGTTAGTGTTACCTCGTTATAGGTGTTTCTCTCTCCCTGTCGAGCCTTTCCTTTTCTGACCTTGACTAGCCCCCAAATTGATAATTTTCTCAATTTTTTTCTTAGTCTCCTAAAGTATGCAGATGCCCTTTTGGCTCACTACAAGTTCCTCCCCCAAATGACAAGCTCAAAGGATGCCTGTGTGGGAGGGTAATGTTCTATTCACCTATTCACAAGCTTATCACTCAAGTGACAAGTATGCTTCAATAAAATACTTCCTGATTTACAGTATAACATAACTGGTCAGAAACAGTATCTTCTTTAATCTCACCACTTAGTTGTAGGCTTCACAATAATATATACTGATACTTTAAGGAGTATTTTACTAGATTTTAATCACATACATTTAGGGAATAACCAAATGTTTATGACCACACCTTCCTTTTCGACATCTTGTTCTAATGGAACCAACACTCCATCATCTTCATCTCTGTAGCCATAGTAGTCTGCATCAACATCTTTGTACAGTTCTCCTCTTGTCTTCCTTGGTGGGGCTGGTGCTGCAATGTAAATGAGACACCGAAAGTTGAAGTGGAAAAAGCAGATTTTGACTTAAAAGTAAGGTAAACTGAGGTAAAGTAAACTCTATTTTGCCAGGGTGGCCCATTCAGCAACGAGGCTGATATTCAGAGGAGCCCTTGACTAAAAATATAAATAATTAAAATACAAGACATCATGATAATTAAAAAAAATTCAAGTCACATAAATTTTCATTTTGCAAGGCTAAGTTTGGGTTAGGGCAGCTGCAAATCTGTTCTTCTGCGAGTATTGTAGCTATGTGCATTATGATTTCTGGTGAAATAATCACTCAAATATAAGGCACTAGATTATTTAGACACTTATACACTTATATACTAAAGTACACTTGGGGTCAATGTGGCATAAAAATTTTATGGTTCTTGGCATTGTTACAGTACTAAATTGAGTTTCAAATTCCTCTACTTAATCAATTGCAGCTTGTATTATGTTATGAAAAGTAGTAATAAATTACATCTTCATTTCTCTCATCTTTGCTGCCTTACAGATGAGATAATTCAATCATTAATTATTATAATATTACAAGGTAAAGATTCATTTTGACACTTACGCTCTTGTTCAAATAGTTCTCTGACACCAGGGAGATCTTTGGCTGCTCCAAAATACCTTGCATAATATAAGGCATGCGAATATCAATTTAGAACTGTTACTGACAGTAATTATTACAAAAAAATATACAATTAAATTGGAAAACTAGTTGCAGTCTGTGCAATTTTAGAATAACTCACTTGTATCCTCTGTTACCAGGTACTTCTTTACCTTCATGATCAAGCATTTTTGGTCCAATTTTCTGAAAATTGAGATTTGCCAAAACAAAACAGTACTCACCACTTGAAGAAAACTACTGTACACAACATGAATCCCTTCCCCTCCCCCCCCCCCCCCACCCCCCTCCCAATCCACAGTTTTAGTCCACACTTTCCTGCGAAAAAGTTTGGCTTTGATTAACAGGGCTCTAGACTAACTTTTCAGCTTGCTAGCCCAGTGGCTAGTGCCTGATCCTGGTTTTATTCACTAGCCAAAACAAATCTTTCATTTCCCAGATACTCTAATATTCATCATCGCATCAAGTCAAGTAAATGCTAGCCTGTGTAGCTGTCAGTATGCTTTGAATGAAACACTGGCAAGTACAAAGTTTTTGAGCCCTTAATCCTCACAGAACCACTGCCAAAACTTCTGAACTGGCTAGCCGAAAAACATTCTTTTCTTTCAAACTACCGATTCACGATTTTCCCAAATAAAATAATTTGTTTCACCTTAACTCTATATGTTGCAAACATAGGCATTGATGTCTTAATATTATTACCTGTAGGTGTTGCACAACAACGAAAACCCAAGTTTTCACTTCTGTGCAAAATTCTCACAGAACTTCTCAACTCGCCATCGAAAAACATTCCTTTCTTTCAAAATACTGATTCACTATTTCTCATGAACACAGTAATTCGTTCCATCTTAACTTTATTTACAAGTTGCAAACATAGGCATCAATATTATATAGGCATCATTCAAATTTTCAAACAATTGGGAATTTTTTAATGCTTTCAAAGTGTATGTGACCACCAAATGATGCGCTCACGAAACATGATCCCTAGAGCTGCACATGATTTCATGCATGACTAATCATAAGTGGCAAGAAGTTCGTTTGTCATTCTTTGCTTTTTACTAAGGGAAAAAAAACAATAAAGTCAAGCATTCTTTTGCATTTTAGTAATGTAAAGTTCTTGCTTGGGCTGATAAATTAATCATAATTATGATATTACAGCCAATCTTTTAAATTCTGCACGCTCTGACTCAATTGTGTTTTGTGAATTGGTTTCCTCTGGGCCTCCAGTGCTCACATATTTTCACTAGCCAAAATGGCTAATGAACCACAAAAACCACTAGCCAAAATGGACTTTTTACTAGTCTGTGGCTAGTTGGCTACCGTTAGTCTCGAGCCCTGGAAGACCCCTCTCTCCCTGGGAATTTCCAATAATCCTCCATAAGGTGAGTATGGATATTCTAGTTCCACAAAATACAGGCACTTATCTCTGTATACCTGATATTAGTGTCTATATTAACGAGGTTTATGTACAATTTACGTTTGATCTGTTTACACATGACTCACTCCATAGTCTGGTCCTCCTAGCTCTTTGATGCGATCCTCCCAATGTCTCTTTTCCCGTAGTAGTTTGTTAATTTCATCATTCAGATCACGGATTCTGAACTCACCAAGGCCCGCTGTGAATTAATTTTGCAGACAGTTTTGAGCATACCCATTTATTACTAAATGCCAATAAATTTTTAGGGAGGTGGTCAAAACTACTATACTCGAACAGGACCCATCAAACCACAAAATAGTTGGTGGTGTCTGCCTGCACCCCCTTGCTTAACGTCAAAAGATGGTGTCTTTATTGCATAGCCACTCTTCTATCCAGCAGTACAAAATTACAGTGAGATTCAAACCTCACTTTTCTTGTTTGTCTAGTAACGCCGACTCTTGCTCGCTAAACATTCCTGTGTCAACTCAAATTTAAAAGCCAATAAAATGTTGTGAATAACCTTCGAAGATAGGTGGTGTCTTTGAGAACCTCCCCCCATACCCCAAAGGTGGGTCCTGTTCGAGTATAGTACAAGTCATGTAGTTTTGACCAGTTCCCTTATATTAAAAGAGCAAAGTTGTCTTACCATTTTGAATCTGGGCAACTTTCTTAGCAACCTCTCTTATGATCTGTTAAACAAACAACATAAATGCAGTACAAATTAGCCAGTGGTTAAAATACTGAAAGACTTGCATTGCACTCAAGCCCAGGTTCCCATGTACATCATCATGAGAGTGTAAATCTGACTAATAAAACTCAAATTTTAAATGAAAAACAAGCAAACCTGGTGTCTCCACTTTTCAGCTTCTTGTAAATTATCACATTCTGTTGCTAGAAATGGCCTTCGTTCCTACAGTTGTAACAAGGTACAGGCTGAGTTAAGCAAAAGTGATTTTTAAATTCACATGACAACTGGTCCATGCAGCCATTATTTAATATATTAACAGCAATTCCTGAAAAATAAGGCTAAAATACTGGAAGAAGTCTGACTCTACCCTGGATCAGATGGTGGTCAATTACAGGTCACCCTCCCACTTGTCCCTTGCTTTTTGGATCAGATTTGCTGATACCCATTTAAAATCCTGGAAAGAGAGACTGGAACAATGTTTACATGATAATACTGTACAGTGGTAGTTTCGACATCAGTAGACAGGTTCTCCTTCTAAATGAAGGTATTTTCTCCACCAGCGTATTGCAGTTGCCCAGGGAGAAACATCATTGAAAAATCTAGCCAGAACTACCAGTGAAAGTTAACCATTAGATTATTTTATTTTAATTTGCTGTTGTTTTATAGAACTCATACATGTACCTTGATTCCTTGCCAGCTTCTTTCCTTTGTAGATCATACCAGCGGGCAAGCATGGTCCTAAAAAAATGTTTGAGGATTTAGATTAATGTATTTCAAAAATTGGTCAGTTGACCTTTCTAGAAAAGTCTACACAATTATCAAGCAACTACTTTGGTGAATTAAACACTCTGGTGATTGCACAGGAGTTAAGGGTTCAAATGTAAGGGTAATGATGCTGACTGTTTATTCTAAGGGAGCAGAATACTAATGAACTCAAAGAGTATAGTACATGGTCTCTCACTGCTAATAGAGTGGACTCAGTGTTTCCTACACTGTAGATAAGGATGAAGGTGACTGCTAGCAGGGCAATGTTTTCCAGCATTGGAATATGATCTGATCTATTTGGGTACTGGATGTGCACCTTGTCAACAGTAACTCGGATGTCATATACCATGATGATAATAACTACTTGTACATGTATTTACAATTTTATAATATTGAAATGTGAATACAAAGAAAAGAAAAAGTGCAATCTGAGCAAAAGGGGAGTCGATGTGAAGCTAATGCCAAAGATATGCCAAAACGTTAAATGATTATGGTCAAAATCAAAGCAAATGTTCATGCTGAAGATCAGTGGTGTAGCCTGCACAAAGTGCACCCAGGACCGTGAGAAAGTTGTATCATGTATACTAAATGCATCCGCAGTCGAGTGTCCCTCAGTACCCTTGATTGACCCTCGCACAACTCTCTATGACCCTGGTTGACACGCAATCAACACTGTCAGTCAGCAGTCAACTAATTTTCATTTGATATTTATGGGTCGATTAACACTTGGGCAACTATCCACCGACTGTGAATCAAGTGTTGATCAAGTGTCGACCGAAATTGATCGGGATGTCAATTGAGTACCGATCATGATGTTGTTACTGCGAGCATTGAATGAGGGTATTAATCAACAGTGGATCATGGATGCCATTACACATCACCCAGAAAGTTTGCTCATAATGAAAGAAAGAAAGTGGGCTAATATTGCCCATTTCAGATCATGCACCGTCTCATAGAACATTGTTCCCTGAATTTACACAAAACACAAAGGCATTCATATAGGTATAAATAAGAGAAATAATTACTAGCTAAATGTGAAAGAGCAATCATCAAATCTAGTGTGTCTAGTAGTGTGAGTAAAATGTGGAACCAAGCAAGCCAGACTGAACATTATCCACAGTCTGATGATCACTCTTTCCATTAAAATCCAAAAAAATATCCACTTACATAGCTTTTTCCGCGTTTCTTGCCTAAACACACGAAAAAATGAATTAACATGAGCACAAATGTCAAATGTTGTAAGATCACGCACAAAATGTTTTTCGTCCGAAGCCCTGCTAAATATCGAAATGGATGGAAGCTGAAAATGACACATAACCCCACAGAATACATACCATTTTTGTAGCGTATCTTGTAAGTGTCCTGAACCGTAAAACAACAAAATCACAACGATCTATATCAAACGTTCTTCAAACACGTCCCACGACGTCCACCATTAGTTTGCAAATGCATACCGCTGGTCGAAGAAATTGCAGAAGGACCCAGAGATCTTAGCGCGCAGCGAAGAGATTCTGTCGGCCATATTGGTTGTGCTTCAAACATGTCGTATTTCTTGAATACTATTCGTGCCGAGCTAAACGCCATTAAAGTTGCAGGAGGATGGAAGGCTTCTTTTTACAGGGTACTTAGAGAGACCAATCTTCGTACTGGAACTCTGATAGGAACAGACAAATACGGGAACAAGTACTTCGAGAACAATAGCTACTTCATGGCCAGAAATCGCTTCGTTGTTTATCCCTATGTGGATCGCTTCACCTTTGATGGCAGCCAGATTCCTGCAGAATGGCATCGTTGGTTGCACTACATGACGGATGACCCTCCCACCAAAGTACCTCCAGAACCTCGAAAGTTCATACAACCACACGAGACAAACAAAACAGGCACCAAGCTGGAGTATGTTCCTTACAGCACCACTCGACCAAAGATCGAAGAATGGCAACCTCCAAAGAACAACTGATGAACTCGATTAACAGCCAGTTAATCCTTGCATCTTGCAAAATATGTACAGATTATATAAGATTTGTTGTGCAAATTATGTGTCAAGGGATGTCAATTATTCGAGGGAGAACTTTGCCAGTGTGTGGCACAGAATTTTTAAAGTTCTGACTCAAATGGAACATTGAGAATTGTCGTTTGCTATTTGGTCAGTGAGTACTTGATAAATATTTTGGAATGAATACTGGAAGTGGTGGTTGATATCTTGTTAGTTTTTATGTCAATGATTTACAGTAGGCTTTAACCACCTGTATAGCCTGACTCCCACCAACCCCCTAACTCCCCTCTTTTCAACTCCCCTGCTTTCTAACTTCTCTGCACCCCAGCTTTACCTCAGAGATGCCCCAAGACCCATTTCCTGGTATGGGAAGTGATTGTTAAAATGTTGATGATGATGCCACATTCAAAATGCCGTAAATCCTTGAATTTTCACCTCCCCTTAAGCAAGCACCATTTTTGAATAATCTGCCTTCCTATCAGCCAAATTTAAAATAAGCACCTCGCCTTGAATAAGCACTCTCTCTCCCCTCTCCCTGGTTCATGGATGAGTATTATGAAATAACAAAGAATATAGTAAAGTTTTGGTTGTGTTCAATCACAAGCAAGTGATTATCAACTCATCCAAGCACTGCACATCAACTGTTGCAACTGGATGGCAGTGAGTAGTATATAGGGATCCTGGATAGCCTGCCCCAAGCCAAGATGACTGCCAATGTAAATTTGAGAAAGATGATGCCACACTGGGCACCACTTTCGGTCAGGTGGGTAATAGTGGTGTGGCCCATGGGGGTCCAGGGGTTTGGGTGGTAGTTGGGCTGGCGTGGACTGCATGTGCGGTGCACTGACGGAATAGGGCCACATGTGCGCGAGGCGAACCGACAGGGGTGGGTGACGTCACGGGTTGCAGCGGGAGGGGCTGCCCATGCGGTGCACCAACGGGGTGGGGCTGCACGTGCAGCGCACTGACAAGGGCAGGTGACGGCGGCGGTCAGCGGTGGCCCCTTGTAAAAAAATAGGTTTTTTGGAAGACTGGATGAAATGTTTACAAGGATAATTTCTCTATCAATCAGAATTAGCTCTTCAGAAGTGTTCCTTGGAACTGGGTTCTAACTGAAAAGTCTGTTTAATTTTGTGATGTTCCCACAAGGCAATGTTTCTGTGTGCAAGGAGTGGTTTGCGGGGATTTAATTAGATCGCCTCTCTTCTCGCCAAGCAAAGACTGATTTAGGAGAGCAAAGGTACCTTGCGCTTACGAGAGAGAAAGGAACAAATGGAGACTCCATAGGAAGCTCCCGTTGACTGATGGACTATCTTTCTAACTCCAAAATGAATAATTTCGCAAATGATTATCTGACTTGCTTGAAAACATTGCACCAGTCTCGGACCTTATTTTGGGTAAACTGAGAAAATACCAGATTCAAAATAAATTTAGAACTGAATCATCTCAGCAAAAACCCTTCAACTAACTGACGGGAAGAAGAAATACGTTGTCCCCGTCTTAAATTGCTTTCCAAAGAAATGTAAGAGACTTAATTATGACTGGCTGTATTTATTTCGTAAATATCACTTAGTGAGATTAACCAATAAATTCTGTTTTAGTTACAATCTGTTGTTTGAATTGTCTTACAACAATGAGAGAAAACAGAAAAGCGATCACCTTGCCTAGAGAGTTAACTAAAGTAAGTCTATGTTGCTCCAGATTTTATCGTAATAATCATTCTGTTCCGTTTGATTATGAAGAAGAGGTACAATAAGTTTAGAGGGTAAAATATATTTGGTGGTTTTCCAAACTGCTTAACGAGTTATTGACAAAATCAAAGTAGAAGTTAATATTAATAAGGTAAATTTAAGCCAGCGTCCCTCAAGACAGCATTCTCATTTAGAGGTTGCAGTTGTAATGTTAGGAATTCTCTACCATACGCATCGCCAACGGCAGGTAGGAGACGATGAAATGGTGCAACAACAGTCGCATGCTTTGCAAAATCTAAAGCAGACACCCCAGCACCTGCTGCCGTCCCTGGTGCAGACTGAAAAAGGTCAAAATACATACAAGGTAAGATGGAGTGTGCTTAGGGTATAAAAGATTTACTCTTAGCGACAGGTTTAGTAAGCAAATCTGTATTGTGACATCAATGATTTTCAAAAGTTTACATAGGGGTAGAGTCACGGAAGTTATCTTTCAGTCAAGAGTTTAGCAAAATGTGGATGTTATAAATACCCTCCTCACTTCGGCACAAATATCCTGTAGATTCGTGAATTTCAAAGGAAGAGAGATTTGGACTTAGATGAAGAATTTGAAAACGTCGGACTAGCCGTAATTTTTCGAGTTGATCTCAATATCCATCGCGATCATCTTTTTCTGAGAACAGTCAAGAATACATGGTACTCTCCAAAATAAGTCGACTCATAAGTCATTCACACCTAAGCGTAAACATGTTCACTGAAGAGTGTTAAACTAAACAAGGTTTGAAATGAGTTGTTTACAAAAGCTGCAGTTACTGTCGAACTTGAAAGGACTTGAAACATACGATAGTGGAACCACAACTGCAAGGAGATTTGAACCCTAACAGAAATTGTTGCTTTCTCACTTCCAGCGACTGTGTAATTTTTGAAAATAAAGTTCATTCATTCAAGTTTGGGCATTAGACAAAATTTGGTCCCATTGTTCAGTTTGACTTTCATCTATGAGACTATGACTAATGGCTAGCTGATTTTCATAGTGTTTCCAAGGAAAGATGGCAATGTCCCTTTAAGTAAATTCGTTAAATGGATTGACTGAGGGATTAATTAAACCAGAGATTTCTTGACTGATTGCCGGTTAAGAGAGTACTAGTCATGCAGGAGCCGGAGTCGACTTCCAGGATTTCCCGTGTGGAAAAAAGATAATCAAATCCCAATAATTTATATATGTTTAACACAGTCTTTTTCGATCGGGAGATCACGAAATTAGCATTCGGGCTCTTTGGGTTAAATACCCGGTCTAATAATTTTGGACCGTGCGGGATCGACAGTTGGGAAATCTAAATGGCTAAATTTAGTTAGTGGCTCTCTGAATTGTCTAAGTAGTGTAATGGTTTCGAAGAAGAAAATTACAGCTAGTATTGTTTTCTCTTGAATCTCGAACTTTCCCGAGAACTTCTGAGAAACGTCTGAGCTTCAGGGTAATAAATACTGAGAAAGCAAAAAATTATCGTACCTTCTATTGCAGATGTCGAGCCAACTATTGTCATGGCAACGACTGCAACCAGCAAAATCACCACCATTCGATTCATCTTCAGCTGACAATTATGACTGAAAGTGATGACGAGAATACTTAATTGCTTTATCATGCATGTGAACTATACCTGTAACGGTTAATATCAGTGTTGATCAAAACTAGCTTACGCGAAGTCTTGTAATGATGGTTGGAGGAAAACGAAAAATTTTAACTGTAGCTCTGAGAAAGTTCAAAGCCGGTTTCATGGTCAAGCGTGCCATCCTAGACTAGACCTTGAAAAACTACCTACGCTCAAAGAAACTCACACTTGAGCAGCCGTTTGAAGATATAACTAAATAGAAAGGTTTAAATTGTTTTGCCAAAAATAAGAGCTAACGGTTTTGTTTTAAAGTGGTATCGCAAGGGAGAGACAGACGGCTTTGACTGCGATTTCAAAGAATAATGTCTAACCAGAAAATATAACCGGCATGGACTGATAAGCCACCGATTCTCACACAAACAAGCGAATGAAAAAATAATTCAAGAAATGTAACATTACCGGTTTCAATCTTTCTTTCCGCTGTGTCTTGGAACTCAGCAAGGGTATGCGAATTTTGAGAAAGTTCCCACTTTACAGGTATTTATATACGTATGGTCAGCTGAAGGAGGTCAATAGTGTCATGCCAAGTTGTTTTATAAACGTGCCAGTTTGACGCGAAGCACTACAGTCACAGCGGAAATATTTTGAAAGCAACCCAAAAATATGTTTCTGCGATCCCCTCAATGCCTTACTCGGATTGTTATGACATCGAAAATGTTTAGAAGGAAACAAAGTTATAAAATAGTCTAAATCATTCAACGCGGGTTTTACAAATTGTGTTTGGTTGTTTACTCCAAGGATGAATCTCTATTTCCTCCTTTTCCTGTTAAGCGCAGGTGGCGCGATAGTTTTACTGTTCTTTGTTAGATGTATCGAGGTCACGGAAAGCCGAATAAGCACGTACGCTATAATCTCTTCAAATTCATCAAACTCCATAAAAAGCCTTTGTTACTTTTTCATTTTGCTTTAACATAAAATGCCAATCATTTAAAAAGTGGAAGAAACTAAGTACTTTTTATAAAGAGGGACATCCGCGACATGAACAAGAAAACTCAAGAGGCTACCTTTCCTGCCGAAAGAAAATGTTGAAATTAGGAAATTTGCTGTGAAGTGTAATTTCTAGCATGATGACAGGGTTTACAGCGCTGAGTATTACCGTGAACACCTAAAATATGTCTGGAATGTTTATTGTGTTGTAACCAATCACATGCGAGATCTTCACACCACAGAAACCACAGGCAACGAACCGTTTCCTTAATCGGCCACGATTTAAGATACCAACTGTCTTATTAGGAATTTAAAACACCGCTGTTCCCCAAGATCAGTGCTGAGGACTGCATCCAGGTCATCGTTCGAGTTTAGAAAGAAAAAATTTAGAAGCCAACGCGACGCGATGGCGACCAGCTTTCCATGTAACGACATCACATGAAGACAGGAGCCCATTACTGATGGGCTCCTGATGAAGATAATAAAAATTATTATTCATTCAAAATATTTCCCCGTTTCTGATTGGTTAAAACCGCACGCATAATTCACCATAACCAGCTGCTGTTTACCAAATTTGGAAAGAATCTTCGTCATATTGAATCAATGACGTCAAAAGTGCAGCCCCGCTGCAGATTATTGAACCGTTGACCGAGAAAAGCTGGGACGAGATTGTGTTTTTTTGCTGAGCAGAAAAACAAAGAGCGAAATGGCGAAACTCCTTTAAGAACGGGAAAATATTTTGAATGAATAATAAAGCAATTATTGAATTCGGTTTTCGTAGGATATGAAGAATTCTGCAGATCTCGGAGGGTGTTATCCACCTCGGCCTTCGGCCTCTGTGGATAACACCCTCCTTGATCTGCAGAATTCTTCATATCCTACGAAAACCGAATTCAATAATTGCTAAATCAACAATCGTTATTAGCATAATCCTTGCCAATATTTTTTGTAAAACAAGGGTTGATTTGTGTGGGCTAATAATTGAACCCTCGAACTACTGTGCCGGCAGAAGTTCCTTGATCGCAAGATCGCAAACTGGAAAGACCGCCGAACAAATTTGCGATCAGGCGTAACTAATTATTCCGATTTCGATCGTTGCAAAAAGTTTGAAAATTCTCACGCCAAACCGTCGCGTGCGTCCGCCGGCACATCGGCTTTGTAATTTATTTCAAAATCGCTCAAACCTGTATTTTTCGCTATTGTAGCACATACTGCAAACAAATGGGAAGGAAAAGTAATTGTTTACTTGCTTGTGAAAAGACTGAATGTTAAAACAAAACGAAAATAATTTGTTCCGTGGCCGTTAGGAAACCATTCGTCGCCTTGTGGTTTCTATGGTGTGAAGATCTCACATGTGATTGGTTACAACACAATAAACATTCCAGACATATTTTAAGTGTTCACGGTAATATAATCAACGCTGTAAAACACAGGATGCGTGCCATGAATCGGTACTGCATTAGATCATTCAAATTGAAAAAAGGAGAAATAACTAAACGAATGACAGAGCTCAAAATACTTTCAAGTTTATTACCCTAGGTCGCACAGGGCAGTGATCCAATATTTTGATTGTCTTTCTAAGACCCCGGTCACTTAATTCTCGAGTTTAGAAATTAAATATTTGTTGTCAAGAATTGCCATTGACAAAATAATTTGTTTGACACAAACTTTCTCAACTTTGCAAAATTTTCTACTAAAACGTATAGAAGTAATTAGTTTTATGGATCGTTAGAACGTTGTACGTACAGCCGGAACATTTGTACCATATGACGCAGTACTTGTGCGCCCCGCTAGCGGCTTGTATAATTCGGGGATCATGATATGACCATTAATATTTCCCGAGTCTAAATCAGGCCCGTAGGGAGGGGGGGTGCGATGGGTGCGCCCGCACCCCCCCGCAGACTGCTGAGGTCCACTTTTTTGTTAAAAAAATAAATAGTAAAAAAAAAATAATAGTGTTGTTCTGTTTGCCAAGATGCACCCAAGGAGGCTTGAGCTTGGCACACTTCTGAAAGATCGTGATGATCAGCAGCCAGCCGAGTGAACAATACGGATTTACAACTTTATTTCTATTTTTGTTATTTTTAAATAGTGACATTGGCATTGTTATTCTCTACATTGTAAAATACATACGTAAAGCATCAAAATCAATTTTGAAGTTCAAAATTTGACAAATATCCACGTTTTTAGGTTCGCTTTTAGCGACCTATATTGCTATCATACTGACCTTCAAAACGCACGAAATGCAGTCTCAGACAACTTAATTTTCAAAATTTCCCGGGGGGGCATGCCCCCGGACCCCCCTAGTCAAGAGCGCCTCCGGCGCTCGTTGGTCCGTATAATCAACTGATCGCACCCACCCGTAAAAAATCCTGGCTACGGGCCTGTAAATAATTGTCACGAAGCACTTTTACGTTTTTCTTTTTTACTCTTTGCGATGACTTTCTTTGTGTTTCTTCATAAAATCAGCTAATAATATTGTCATTAGCTAAATCACAAACTTCCGGCCAGTCGGAGAAGAAATGTTTCAAACTTGGGCTCTAAATTGCTCTACAGGTGTATCGAATTGTTCAATTTCGCGAATGTCCTTTATTTGGCCCGTGGTTTTTAGCACAAAATCTTTGATTCGAAAAGGGGCCTCTAGCACGAGTTAAATAACGGGTAATGTTCCTAAACTCGTCGCCTCTTGGCTAGTAAAATAGAGACGGCCAAGGAAACTTAACTCGTCGCCGCTGGCGCAAGTAATTTTCTTCGCTTTCTCGTAACGTGATCTTACGCTACCTGTGTTAGCATAAAGCCAGATACGGTCTATAGTTGTGTCCTCCGACATGTTATTACGCATATCTCAGGGTTTTTCTTGTGGACGGATGACAGTTCTCGAGTGCACCGCGACCACATTGGACAGCCGTTAAGTGTGTTCAACACTTTAGAAATAGTCTGCATTCAGAAAGAGATAAAATCGATATGTCAGTTTCATCAGCTTCCTTGAGAAATGACCTTCCTTGAAGAAACTGGCCTCGAGACAGATATAGGAACTAAGCAATACGTGCTGTCTCGTTAAAGGAAGAAGAAAGCTTCTAATCCCCTTGACAAAGCTGATCCAAAGACAGATATAGGAGCTAAACACTAATGCAGTGCGTGCTGTTTCCTACAAGAAAGAAGGAAGGAAAAGGAAGACTTTTTTTGTAGGTCGCCTAAACCTCACGAAATGAAAGGAATGAAAAGAAACCATACACGTCTGAGGTAAAAGAAACTAAAGAAAAGTCAAATCATCATCATCATCATCATCAATCTTTATTTATACACGAGATCACGAGATCAAATGAACACGAGGAACCCCAAGTTCCTCGCGAAGCTGCCGTTGCCATTTGAAATGACTTCTCCAGTGCCATATACCTAGTGCTAGCTTTAGGCTTCCTTATGGCGTTCCACAAGGATCGTGTTTGGGCCCATTGTTGCTTACCATTTACTCCAGCAAACTCTTTGAAGTCACCAACTACCATCTACCTCCCGCGGGGGGGGGGGGGGGGGTACTCCCTATAATGGCCTATACGGGTAGGCTCCGCCCGAAAGGGGGTCCTTTTTCAGGCTTAGGTATATAAATGGGTAGGGATTTCACAAGTTGAGGTATATAAAAGGGTAGGGAAATCGGTCATTTAGGCATTTAAAAGGGCCTTTAATTATAATATTTTGAATAGACGCCCCTTACGGCTGTATCAGGTTATCTAATAAGTACTACATGAAATTGAGAGCAAGACTTCCTAAATAAGGTATGTGAAAGGGCTACCTTTTTTTTCAATAAAAGCTATATAAAAGGGGTACCTTTTCTGCCAAAATGGTATATAAAAGGGTAAGGGGTTGGACCTCGGGGCGGAGCCTCCCCGTATTAAACTTTGTTAAGTAGCCCCCCCCCCCCCCCCCCTCCGGGATCTACCTGAGGCACACGCGTATGCTAATGACACTCAGTTTTACCTGTCGTGTAGTTTTGACTCGGCTATTAATCAGTCTGATCCGGTCGCTGCCATGGAACGCTGTATATTGCACATTCGTACGCGGATGCTTAACTTGTTGATGATGACAAAACTGATCGATCGAGCTCGTGTTGTAAATACTTTTGTTCTTGGGCCATCGTAATTTGATCAAAAATACTGAAGACACAAACAGCAGTGATAAACATATTGAACTTGTTCATTTTGATTTTGACTTGACGTTTCGTATGTACTCTACACACATTTTCAAAAGTAACCGTTAAAAATTTAAAACAGCTATTTATATACTAGTAATAGTTCTCACTAAATCTGCCCCCGCTTCTATTTTATCCCTCAAGGGTATAAAGCTCTTATAAAATTCCACTGCGTATAGTGAAACTACTATTTATTGTATGAACTGAAATTTTATATTTTTTGTAAACTATATCACTCATACTGGCGTCTTATCATAAACATGATCCAATTCAAGGAATACCAAATGCCTACCTCTTGCGCGAATCATTACTTAACTCATGCATTCTATCATATATTATTTACATAATACTCTCGCGAAGTGCATTCTGGAAAAAAAAAATCAAACCACTGTGTTGTTCTAGTTTGATACTCAAACAAACCATTTGTCCTGATATACGAGGACCTTACGAGCAAACGTATCACGCGAAAGTAGAACAGAAGTGGAGATTTTTTTCGAGATGTAAACAGAAGTATTCCGTTACAGTCACCATATATGCAAATTAGAGTCAAGCTGTGTGTCCTCAAAGAAAACGCCGCAAAACATTACATTTACAATTTGATCCCTGCCAGTCAACCCAGCCGTCACATGGGCTCTACGCCAAGTAAGATTACTCAGTAACAATAAGCGATTCAAATAAACGTGATCTTTATACATGTGGTGTTTGGGTTGTGTCTGTCGACCCCGTTGCTGATTTGTGTCCGACAAATCAACTTCTGTACCAAACAGTTCAGTCTGGTACTGCTGAATAAACCTTTGAATTTAAGATATCAAGAAATCACTGTGATGACAGATACTCGCCCTAAAATATATTTTGGCAGATATCTTCCTCTCCTCCTCGTGCAGCAAATAGTGACCAATAGTATCTTCCTCGATTTCTTCCTCGTGTTCGTGGTTGCAAGAATTACCCATGTAGCATTGCCTTGCGAGCTGACTGAAAAATTAACCGGGACCACCGTACGCGCCTAGTTTCTTCAAATCGGGATTGATTCGCATACTACACCAATATTTCACACATTCTTATACGTGTACGCGGGGGAGACTATAATGCCTCCTCGGGTTTTGGCCTCTGGGCCAAAAATAACAAAGCGGGTGAGGGGACTGGAACCTAGATTAAGCAAATACTTAACAATAAAAAATATAAAAAATATATAAAAATAACAGATTAATAAAGCATCAGCTTTTCACTTCCGACGTTGACGTTGAAAGCTGGTTCAAGTTCTTGAATAAATAACGTCTCTTTTATCTTACAATGATAGTCTGTTTTGCCCTTCGCTAAAATATCAAAATGATCCCACTTAATGTTATGTCCAGTGGCCTTGACGTGGTCATTGAATGGCTGAAGTATTGTCATTTTTAGCGAGGGCCTTAAAATGTTCCGTTTTTCTATCGTGAAGCCGTCGTTTAGTTTTACCGATGTAAAAACCATGACAATCCCAGCAATTTGCTCTGTAAATAACTCTGGATTGTTGTGAACGATTAATACGGTCCTTGCAAGGAAAGAAAGATTTTATGCATCGAGTGCTCTGAAAAACAATCTTAAGGTTAACACAAGAGTAGAATTTGTACACACAAGAGTTCAGGCGTTTAGTGACTTGGTTGCTTTGCAAACCTAAGTAGGGAAGTAGGACAATGACATCTTTCTTGGGAACAGTAGACACAGGGTTGCTATGCTGGTGTTGTCTGTTTTTGTTCAAAACATCGTTGATGTGATAGTTGATTATGCCTTGTGGGTAGCCGTTCTGAAGAAGGAGTTTTCGAAGATCATTGAGGGCAGATTGTAGCAAGGAGCCAGATGAACAAAGACGGTAGTAGCGATAAGTGAGTGAGCGGATGAGGTTTATTTTGTACTTTCATGGAGTGAAGGAATCCCATTTCGTGTAGAGACCTGTGAAAGTTTTCTTTCGGTAGATGGATGTCATGAAAGTGTTGTTTTGATTACGTGTGACAAGAATGTCCAAAAACGGAATTGCATTGTTCTGTTCAAATTCAATGGTAAATTTAATATTGCTATGACAACTGTTCAAATAGTGCAAAAACTCTCTTTTGCACTGTCTTTGTTGTGAAATATGGTGAACGTGTCATCCACGTACCAATTCCAAAATAAAGGACTAACCTTGGTGTTCATCAACCACCTTTCTTCAAAATCACACATAAAAATGTTGGCTAAGACAGGACCCAATGGCGAACCCATGGCAACACCATCGTATCACTGCTGTTTGTGTCTTATTTTTGAGTTCGTGTTGATTGGTACACAACAGCAACTTTCCAAAGTAAATATTGATAGCCTTACCGTAGAAAGCACTGACGTTGCTCCTGTCACAGTGGCAAGAAATTTAGCGACAAGGTTCGATTCTGACCTGAATCTCCAGAAATAGATGCACAAAACTTGCAAATCTGGGCTTTTCAATTATACAATATTCGGGGTATCCGAAAGGATGAGTGTACCACATGAAAGTATCTGTATCTGAATTTGCACGTACTTTCGTCCATGCTTTTATCATAGGTCGTATAGATTACTGCAACAGCCTTCTATTTCGCTTAATGTACCAGTCAATTCCAAAACCGCCCAACCCGCCCCCCCCCCCCCCGGGCAATCCCCGGGCATTTGACTCGCGTTAAGCTCCGTACAGTGGGGAATTTGACCCAAATGAGGCCCGCCCGGTGGGGCATTTGACTTTCCTGCCAAAACGTCTGTTAGCTGTCGGAAACAAAAGGATTTCGCAATTCTTTGATTCGGCACGTAAGCTGCGTTGACGGGTCATTGCTCTTGTCGATTCCACGTGGGTTTTTCTGTTGTTGTCGTTTTTTATATCGTGAAATATGTCTTTGTTTAACGCGTGGAGCGAAGACAAGCTGAACAAAAAATTCGTAGTGGCTGAAAATTTTGCAGAACTTGTTTCCAAAGGTAAGCGATTCTGTTTATTTCCAAAGGTAAGCGATTCTGTTTTCGCTGGAGGGTGGGGGATTTGACCCCCTTTGAAGCTCTAACGGATGGGGCATTTGACCGTCTAAACTGGCAACATAGCGGGGAATTTGACCAAAATTTTTCAAAAAGTCAAATGCCCCGGGGTTTGCGCGGCGGGTGGGGGGGGGGGGGCATGGGCGGTTTTGGAATTGACCGGTGCATAACCCCCGTTCTATCTACTTAAACCTTCTGCACGCTTGCTGAATGCAGCTGCTCGGCTTACATCTAATGTTCCTCGCTACAGTCACACAACACCAGTACTATGTTCGTTACATTAGCTTCCTGTCGAATTTCTTACTGATTTCAAAATACTTCTTCTTACTTTTAAGGTTACTTCAAACCTTCGCGGGTGTCCTTCAGAAAAAAAATTCGTACGCGCGCTGTTTTCAAGGAAACCCCCACAAACTATATATCAAAAGAAAGGTTATAAAATGTAAAATTCGATAAAATCATGTTTTGTTTGGGGTTTGCTTTCCAAAGGCAGCAGCGGCCGTCAACTCCAAAATGACCCACTGACGCTCCAGCGATTAATCGGATATCAAATGTGATTGTTCATGCAAAATAACTGTGCAGTGTTAGGTTGTCTTTTTATAGATCTGTCAAGTTCGACTATCGAAAAATTCGTGTAACCTGTTGCGTTAAAGGCGGCCACGAGGAAAGTATTTAAAATAAGGGAAATCGCCAACATATTTTTGTTCTATATCTATCAGGGAATGTTCTGACCAAATTTCACGGAAAACCGTCAAATCTACATACCCTATTAATTTATTAAAGGAGAAGGGATTCTCTCGAAAAACGAGTGCGAGTTTTTGCCTTCTAAAGATTTATACGCATATCACGCCTCCACAGAGAAATGTGTCAACTTGAAAAGCCGCGAGCCAATGAAATAACAGAACCCTTGAGCTTCGCGGGAAAGCCATAGTGTCGTAGTCACGTTCGAGGCGCATACGTCAGTGCCGTGGTCTTCTTTGGTCCTGGCTTTGTTTTGCTTTTTATCCAAGGACTTTTCTCCGTTCTGGAGTGTTTCAAGCCGACGAAAGGATTTGGTTTTGAAAGCGTGACCACAGTTGCGTGTAAACAAAAAATGCTAATACGTTGAAATAGGCTCTCTCGGATGAAGTCATTTGCCACGAAAAGGTAGCTGAGGGGACAATGACTAAAAGGAATTTTGACACCTTGGCGGTTTATTAACCTTTTACTAAAAAATCTATTTTTCTCAATAACTCGCGTGCGTTTTAATATTTTACTTACATTTTTTCGGGAAATGATACCTTATAACTGACAAACGTTCAATTTCTTGATAGAAAAAAAAAAATCGGCCAATGCAGCCACTCAAAGGTTTGAAGTACCCTAAAGCTATCTACAGTCACGCGCCTGGTTACTTGATTGATTTGATTGCTATTAAAAAACAGCCGCGCTGTAACTGGCTCCTTTCAGCCAGCGGTCTTATCCTACGGCCAGTTTACATGGAGGGAGGGTGGCTAACCGAGCTACCTTGGCTAACTTCTCATACGTTTCTTTAGAAAACGCATTGAAGCGTTTACATGCTAGACAGGGTAGCCCGCCTACCCGGGGCACCCTGTCTACTTGCCCGGGGAACCCCGGCTAGGCGGGATAGCTTTTTACCACGTAACCGGTTCGTGCCGGGCCATCCCGGCTAGCCGAGGTGTGATAGACCGCGAAAACATGGCGAGGAATTTTTTTCGTAGTTACCATAAACAACAGTCCTATTCTGGGTTTTCACGTTACGTCAGAAAAAAAAAAACAATTAAAATTTTTAGTTTTTACCTTTATAAGGTAAAAGTCAGTTTCAAACATATATCTGTTGGCCTGTCTTCAGCTCGGTAGACCAGTGTTTTGAAAATAGAACACGGTTTTTTCGCAATGCGTGGCATCGGCATTGTTTCTTGGTAACATGTTACATGCACGAAAATATCGATTCGCCTTTTGTTTTCGAGTTCTGAGTGGTTGAGAGAAGTGCCTTGGCGAATGTTTTCAAGTTTAAAGGCCGCCGCACACTAGCCGATTTTTTGTCGGCCCACAAAAATCTTCACTTGTCGGCTAGTGTGCGACGAATTCAGACAAGTCTGCGACAAAATCCGGGCTTGTCGCGCGATATCTGACAGTGCTAGATCTCAAAACGTCCTGTCAGGCCTTGTCGGCTAGTGTGCGGTGGACCAAGACAATTTGTCGGGGTTCGCGCGTACCTCAACCAATGAGGAATTGCCATGAGAGTCACGTGAACAAGCCTCTTTTCAAACATGGCGTTGGTCGACTCGGCCCCAAGACTAAACTCGGTTAGTCGCGACAAAAAATCGGCTAGTGTGTGGCAAGCTGATGTCCCGACAAATTTTAGCCCGATTCAACCCCGACAAAACATCTGCAGCTCTGCGACAAAAAATCGGCTAGTGTGCGGTAGCCTTAACAGAGAGCATAAACGTTTTGAGAGAGCCAAAGTAAACTGCAGATGTTTCCACTGGTTTCCGGCCACCATGTTGGAGTCCCTCAGGCCTCAGACGGGCTCCAACATGGCGTCTCCACTTTTTAGTACTAAAGACTGTAATTTTCACTGATACCTTTTGCCGAATAACTCGAGTTCGGAATATCGTACATCCCCGAAACTTTGGCACGTTGTTTACTTATTACTCCTCTACGATCTGTCAATTTCTTGACTCAATTTATTGAATGGTAAGCGATTTATCTTTCACTTGCGTGATAATTAAGCTTACTTGCGTGACGTGAAAACCACGAATACACTGAAAAGAGGCCGCTAGTATAATTGGCAAGACACTCCACAAATTAATCATAAACATTTTTTCTCTCTAGTACTTCATGCTTTTTTATTTACATGTCCGCATAATAGCTTGCCAACTTTCAAGTTTTCAAGTTTTATTTATTTACAACATACACTTAATTTATTACCAGGAAGAAGGTGCTTGTCTAGCCTGTTCCAGGCTCTCGGTGGTTGGGGACAAGTGAAAAAGAGAGCAAGGGAGAGAAAAAAGGAGAGAGGACTAAGGCGAGAAACTCTCGTTTCTGTTGCTTGCTGTTTCTGGGTCGTCCCCAACTACAGAGAGCTTGGAACAGGCTAGTGCTTGTCATATCTTTTAGGGGTTTGAAAAGAAATGATTAACTTGGAAAATATGGAATTTGTTGTTTTGAATTTTACAATTTGACATTGGAATTTTTCATACATTTTCATGACTTATTTCGTGGTTTTTTTTATAGGTTAATTCAGAATTCAGAGGAAAAGTTGACACACGTAAAACGTCTTTGTCACGCAAGGCGTGACATTGTTTTGAACAATAGGATGAATTTGGTGATCTATAGTAGGTTTGCTACAAAACTTTTGATTAAAAGTTGAGCTTACAATTATCACTCACAAGCATTAAATCTGGCAAATTAGATTCTCTTTATATGAAAGGGTTGGTGCCAAGCCTTGTACCGAGCGCGTTGCGTGACGGTCGCGCGACCGAAGTTTATTACAGTACAGTTTCGGTTTCTCCGTCTTCGCAAAGTAGCTTGTCAGTCTCAGTCTTAAACTCATCTGCGTCGCCATTTATAAGAACATGACAGACGTCTCCATTCGGTCTAGACTTATCCTTGGTATCATCTTTGAGACTGTGGCTCTTTCCGTTTGGAAGAAAACCTGTAGGCGTCTCTTGCGCTATTTTGCTCCCAGCTACTTTGAAATCAAGCGAATCTCCTGTGAGAGGAGCGATTAGGGAAGGCAAACTGAGAGATGCGCGTCTGTAAAAACAAGGGCTCTGCGGTCGTTTAACTGATTTGTTCTCATTCACATCCAGACCACTTGAACCAAGGCGTTTTTCAGCTATCACTTCAGCTATGCCAGTCTTTCTCTTACAAGCAATGTTATCTTGTTGGTAATTATGGTACTGTGGACCGTTCACTTTGTTACGTATTCTATTCTTTTCTTTCTCTCCTGTTTGGCTTCTGCTATTGTTTAATAAATGTCCACCAAGACATTTCAGCAAGAGATCTTCATTTGTTTGAGTGAAGTTACCTCCGCAGTGTTGGCAGGTTATGCCAAGTTCCGAGTCACTCTCTGGAAAGTTGCGCATTTTAGGGTTTGACCCGCTTTCAGTTTCACCAAGAAAGTCCTCTTTATTCAAGGTACAAGTGGTAGAGTTTTCATCATCACAACGACCATTGTGAGTGTCACAACACTCCTCGCAGTTAGCTTTCTCTTCAAAGCTGTCCTCCATGGCTGAGGGCAATAAACCATCATTTTCGTGATAATCACAATCAAGCTCTTCCAAATTGCCATTGGATTTAACACGATCATAAAGTTGCAATTTCAACTGTTTTAATTTTAAGCCTCTGTCGAGTTCTTGACTTTCAAACACAGCGTCATTGCCGTTGTCATTAGTCTCCAGTACGTGCTCGAGCTCGCAGCCCTCCTCGATCATATCCATGGAGGCGGCATATTGGCCATTTGCAGTACTAGCCCGCCGGCGAGCCTGAAATGTCCTCGGACTCCGCTCGGGGCTGCGCTCGGGAGCCCTCGACAACATGTCCGGACTGAGGGAAAAGGATCGTTTGGTTTTCTTGAACTTCGGTACGTCTTCGCTGTTCTGGCCTTCGTTATCCGTCCTGTGGGTCTCGATAGCAGGCAAAGAGTGGATTCGTTGTCGCCTTCCCTCTCTTGCTCTCTCCGCGTTGGAATCGGTGCTCAAACGTCGCACAAATGACGCTGAAGGAGAAATAGTTCCTAGACGGATCGTCGAGGATCGCGGTTGCATGGGAACATTTTTCTCAGGCCTCCAGAGAATTATGTACAGTTTAGGTACAAACATACAACAAAGAGTCGAAGACCCGCCTATGATAAACACAAAGCAGGTGATGGTAGTCCGGTAGATTCCTTGAGTTCCAATGTACGTTGGAATAAAGATAGTCACAACGATACACGTTATTACCATGGTGAATGTGATGAACTTTGCTTCGTTGTAATTCTCAGGTAATTTTCGCGTTCGGAATGCCTGATAGGTGCAAGTTAACGCAAGCCCTGCGTTATACACCCACCAAATAGCAGTGCAAATATTAGGCAGGCCTATGCATTGTTTCCACACCTCCTTTTTGGTTTCCGAGATCAAGAGGCGGCTTCCTGTTTCGTTAAAGAGAACGCATCCTCCTCCAATGAGGCACTCGACAACAGCCAGGCAAATCACCATCAGGAGCTGCCACTTCCTGGACAGAAAGCTTGGTGTTCCAGTTTTCATGAGTTTGCGGTTGAAAATCCTTGATATGCGGTTTGTCTTTGTTAAAAGCGTCCCCGCTATGAGCGATGGACAGAGTCCAGTCACAAAAGGAATAGCGCGGCAGACCTGGTCTGTTCTATCCACAATGAAGACGATTGGAGTAGCATAACACCAAGCGATACCTAGTAACAGAACGTAACACAGTTCCTTGCTGGAAGCTCTCACGACTGGAGTCTCTCGGTAGATGTAATAGATAGCAAAGGTGCAAATAACAGCCAAAATTCCTGCACCTGATATACCGAGGATTATCAAACCTAGGGTGTCACTCCAGTGTAAAGATGTGGGTTCTATTAGCTCGCAACCTGAGTGATTATGATTGGCCCAGTATCCACGCGGACATGGCGTACAGTCGTCCATATTGGATTGATTCGTGATGGCATTTCCACTGCAAGGTCGGCATTCCCAGCAGCATTTTGCGTGGTTCTTCTCTGGATTCTTGTGAAAGCCAGGCGGGCAGGCTTTGCTGCAAGTCGAGAAAGGGATGCCCTTCTTCGTGTGGTTTTTTAGATTATCTTTAACCATTTTTATGTCCAAATCAAGACAGGGACTTTTCGATGTGTTCGTGCCAAACACATCACACTCTCTAGCACCCCATTTGCCAGCTTTCACCACCTCGTAATTACCGCCCCCTAGCTTCAGATGGTGAATATCATACACGCCAATGGCATCGCCGAGCTCATTAAAAGAAAAGTATTCTCTAGACTTCCCCGCAAAACGCACGCTCTCCAGGTAATTGAGAAAGTTCTGCTGTCTTAGTTTCTTGGAGATTTTTGTTGAGCAGTCTTTGCGAGGTTGACAGCCCAGCATGTTGTGTAACGCGTAAGCGATTGCTAACACTGCGTCCATAACAAACTGGGCTTTCGGATAATGTTTGAATGTGTGGCGGTAGAAGGCTGGGTTGTGTGCCACTTTTAAATACTCGTATTCCCGCATCCAAGGATTCCGCTTGCGTCTTTTGTCATTAAAATTCGTGAAGTACTTGTCAAACTCTTGAATATGTACAACTTCGGGCACCACACCAAACATACCTCGTAGAATGTCCTCGTTGCCTTTCAGGACTTGTTGGGAATCAGCCCATGCATCTGAGCCAACCCAGACGTACTTTTCCTTTGCCATATACTTGTGCTTACGGAATTTGTCGATCAATATGTCGGCGTCGTGAAGCTGAGCAAAGAGAATCACAACTCTTGCCTTAGGATTAGCTTTCATTTTTCGAAAGATCTTCTCGAATTCCTGATCAGTTGATCGCTTGGTGAACCTCTCGTCTACCGGGATGCAGACATCGTAGCTGTTGCCAAAGCTAGCGAGTGCGTGTTTGAACGCTTCAATACCCGACCGCCCGTACTCGCTATTGGAAGCCAGTGTAATTACATAGTTCCATTTCATTGCACGCACCAGATCCGCCATGACTTTCGCCTGCAGCATATCATTGGGTACTGTCCTCAGGAAGTAACCGAATCTTACTTTGTTACTCAGCAAACTGCTTGTCGACGCGTAACTCACCACTGGTACATAAAACAATCCGCATAGGTTAGTAACTGCCATTGATACCCCACTGTAAGCTGCTCCAACGACGGCAATGGTCTGAACGTTTTCGTCGGGTGGCTTCGTGCCCGAGCATTCTTGAACGTGAGCGTTGCGAATGAACGGAAAATTCAACGACTCACGGACAGCATAGTCCGCACTGCCACACGTGTCCTTAATGTCCATGCCAATGGTAATGTTCGGTAACACGATGTTCTTAAGTGGTCCTTCGTTGAGCATGTCCATAGTAAAAAGCATAGCTTCGACGGCTTCAAAGCCTCGGGTGTTTAACAATCCTTGGCAAGTGAACGAATTTGGATTTTGTTGTTCTTCGGCTTCAGTTGGGGAGAAATGAACGGGCGATAGGCCACCAATGATGAAGTCTCCTTTTGTGAAGATATAGCTTAAGCTCTCGCTTTTACCTTTGTAGTTTTGTACAAGGTCGAACAGGCTCACAGACCAGATAAACCACAAGATTAGGACAGCTGTCGAGGTTTTCTTCATTATAGCTCCAATTAGGCACGCAGGATCGATCGTTATTGCTTTAATATGGGACTGGAATTTGATGTTCTGTGGTAGTTTCTGTCCAGTCTAGCAAACCATGGTGTCGTCAGTGTATCGTGCCGACCAAACTTAGGCCCTGATAATTAAAACAAAATATGGAAATGCAATAAACAGGACATCCATATGTCATATTGAACGCTCAAAGGTCCATGAAAAAAAAACAACAGCGGACGGTTTTATGACTTAGCGCAGATTGGTTACAGAACAATAGGGGCTTGAGGACTAAAAAAAGAACCATTCTAACAATTCCCACAGGAAATCTTTTCTAATTTAACGAGGTTTTCCAAAGGAAACAAAATGAACTGTATTATGGAGACTAACTAGATCTTGCAATCTTGAGAGGGTCAAAAAAGGGATGTGAAGCCCTCTCAAACCCTGGGGAAAAGGTTACAGAAAGTCCATCGCTGTTGCTGTAGCGGTTAACGAAATAAGAGGGCAAATTTTTCACGCGATCTTTGTTTAACCGATTCAGTGTATTGCTGACAATATTCCAATTGTTTAAACTTGTTGTGTTCACCCTTCACGTTTTATAATTAACAGGGGTAGTTAATACGATTTATGTTTAGCTCAACCCTGTTGCTCAGTTCTTCGAACTCATTGTGAATTGAATGCAGTACCTGTGATACTTGTAATGTGGTAACAGCGTTGGTGCAGGCGTTCGTTCGCAGCACTCGACCGTCCAGTGCCGGATTACGTGTCCAAAACAAAACAGGATCAAAACAGAACCCAAAAGAGGCCTGAATATGTAACGTTATTTATACAGACATGAGGTAAACCTTAGCGACATAAGCTCGCATTTTGCGCCGAGAAAATCCACGTTAAATCCAATTAGCACCTTATCACGCCAGTGGGATGTTGAAATCCTTTTAGCGGTTTGCGTAACCCATTTGCTGTCGCTATTTTTAGTGAAAATGCCATGCGTGAAAAATGCTGATTAAAATAGCTTTTCAAGTACTCTGCCCCCGGACTCTGCCTTCTTTTGTTCTGAAAGCGAGAAGCGGAAAGTAAAGCGAACGAAAAATTAGCCGCGCTGTCACTTTTGTGTGTGTTGCTTTTACAACTCTTCTCGCTTGCTGCAGTGACGCAGAGACTGCGCAGGTTAAGACTGCACAAAATCTTTTAGCTTCTTTTTTGCACGTAAGGCTGTAAGCTTCCTGTGTTCAAAATGTCAGTATTTAAGATCATTCTGTTGTTTGTCAGTCGATAACTGAGATAAATGGTCGCGTTTTTAAAGAAAAAACTATTTCGATCGACTTGATCGAGACTGAAAAACGAAAAAGTCTTCGAAATGTTCTTGTTGCAGTTTCTCTTTAAAATTATACTGATGGTTCTTGCAGGGATAAGTAACGTTTAAAGCCTTTTTAGGCGACTGGAAGAGACTAACAAACAACTACGTAAAACGGAAGTTTCAAAATAGGATTATCGTTTGTTGGGACTGTTCAGAAACGTTCACTCTTACTGCGCTGAAAAGACGTTAACCCTTTATTTGCTTGAAACACCACCTGTACACTTAACAAATTTTCAGACTTTCAGTTTGGTTCATAATCCGGCATAATGGCTAAAGTTCCGTCACGTTTTTTCGAAAAACATTTTTTTTTTTTGCCAGCGAACAGACTTCATGAGCTGTTTCGGCGAACTTCCTGTGTCTGAAGAGGCACGACCAAAATGTAAACTAAAGGCACAATTCATAAAACAACAACACAATTCAACCTGCTATTGAGAAGCAGTCTGTACTCTCGATCATATAAAAGAAGTCGATTTTTCTTGTTTGCTCGGTAATAAAATGGCGAAAATTTCACGTCGCGAAAAGAGGAAGTCGGCATTTTTTGTTTGCTTTTGAAGGAATGTTTCCTCGAAATTGGTGTATAATACATCATTTAACTGGAATTTTTTTGGTTATGAGCTTTTGAGCCTTGAAACATTGCTGAATGATAATTATACGTTATGAATCTATCACTAAATTCTCAGAACTTATCTTCAAAGAAATAAAGGGTCATCAGTGAGGAGATTTAGGATTTTGATCCATATTTTTTTTGTTCAATATTGTATCAGATGAAGGTTATAAGGAGAAGAGCTGACAACGGGGCCTTGCTCCATTTTTGTACGGTTGGTCATTATATTGAGAGTGTATTTTCAAAGTTGTCGGACCCCGCAAAAAAAAACAAGGATTGTGAAATGCATCGCATCGCGGGACGTCAATAACTGAATATCTTTTGGTCTGTGTGAAGGGAAATACTGTTCTCCCGGTGTTCTTGAGCTAACATATCGCAAAAAAAAAAAAAATTCTCACTTAATGTTGTGATGACTATCGTCCTACTAGTAGGGCAGTTGCGTTTTTAGGGAGAAAACGAAAGCGGTCTGTGGTTTCGAAGGAACAAAATATGGCTGTTGGCAGAATCTTCAACCTGAGACCTCCTTAGAACAGACCTTCGTAACTGTGAGCGTATAGCATTGCTTAAAATAAGTGCTGGTTATTAACTTATCTCGTAAGACTTATCCGCTAGCTTTGGACCTCCACAAGTTGCTGACAACTACATGTTATCGACAAGTGCGTCCGATGCGAGCATTATAGTTGTAGGTGTCGAAGTGAGACTTCTTGGGAACCGACGATTCTCACAAACGTCGTTGTCGACAAGTATAATTTGTCTAGAAATAAAACAGTTTCCATTTTCGAAAATTAGGGAAAAAAACTGCTTAGTTGTCGATAACTATAAAGACAGCGTTTAGTTGTCGACAGCTCATCTCAAACGCTAAGCTTTTTAGTTGTCCATAAAAAATAGTTTTGGATAAGAAATAGTTGTCGACATTTAAACATCTAGCCTGGGAAGGCCTTTGGAGTTATTTCAGTCTCTTTCCGACTAGCTGCTCAAAGCGAGTCCATGTGCCTAAGGCTTAATCATGCTGTTTGCGTAGATTGTGACAAGAATACTTTAAATGGCCCATCTTAAAATTCAGAGTACAAGAGGTTTGTTAGTAAATTAAAGAATGCCTATGATTATTATATAACTTTAACGTATATTCTTCAACTTACCCAGAAAAATTTGACTCAACGTTAGCCTGTCCCATGAAAACACAAAATTTCGTGTCATATTAATTTAGCCAGCTTTTTTACGACAAGAAAAGAAAAAAACAATCGCTGAATGGTCCACCTAAGACAAACAACTATCCAAAAACAAAAGACCTGTTTGAATAGTTTGAGACCTTTGAGGTTAAACCTTTTGTGCTAAACGAAGGCATACTGATCTTGCTAATTACCAACTGCGTTGAATTGTGCCTGGTTGGTAATTTTTTAAAAAATACATACATTGCACGCCATGGACTTCTGTCATGCAGTTTCAAATAATTTTAAGCCTTGGTGGGCAGAGGGGAAAACAGTGTTTGGTAAAAATTTTCAGGTTTGCCAGGAGCCCTGGGCTCCTGGGTTTGCCTAAAAAAAAACTTTTAATTAATTATTTCACAATAGTCTTTGTTATCAGAATATTTTGGATTTCCTTTCTTATTGTTTCCTTTCATGCCACAAGTAATCCATTCATGTATTAATCCAGACATTGTGTTATCATGAAATATCGCCTTGTAACCGCATTCGGCTTATGCTCTGAGTTGTGTAACAACATTGAAAAGTTATTGCGTGCCTGGGGCTAAGAAGGTTTATTATCAAAAAATCGTAACTGACAAACTGTGCACACGAAAGTAAATTTTCCCCATTTGGCTTCTCCCCTAAACTGTGTCCACCATTGAGAAGATATTTGTCCGTCACCTACAAACTCTAAACCTGAGAACACATTTCGCTTTCATTTCTAAGTTTTATCAGATTTGAAGACAGTAACAAAGATATCAACCTGGTATTCAAGGTTTCCATTAATGTCCGGCATCTTGGACAAACAATCCCCACCAGAAACGAGAAAAAATCTGGAAAAAGAAACCTGAGAAAGATCGCATATCGCAGTTGCTTCTGAGAGATCGTTACTGAGGACATTATAGCTTTTCGTCTTTTTGCACTCAGTGACTGTCGTACAAGCCTCTCACGGCGAAATGGGACTTGCCCCAGGTTTCTTCCTGTTTGTAAAGTGTTGATTGGGAACGACGTTGGAAGAATTTCTCGATCTTAGCTGCGGTTGTTTCTAAAGCATCATGTTTTATACAAAGATCTCGTATGGTTAGCTTTAAATAGCTATGTACATGTGGTAAAAATACCTTGTTTTGTGGTCCAGTTTTGTGCCGGACGGCGTTGCCTAAATTAAATTGTAGATTTTTTACTGAGTTGGTCGAACTTTCCGAGAACGGTTATCCCTGAAACTTTGACTCCTCATGATCAAGTAACAACATTTTTTCGTGCACAATTTTGTAGAATTTTTTCTTCATAGCCTCGTACAATTTTTTAGTAAATTTCTCATTATTGATGAACAACGAAAAAAAAGTATACGTAGGGAAACAAATCGCTGCTCGAACTGGGCACCAACAGGACGGGTGATTATACTTTTATCGTCTAGTCAACACAGGTTATTAAATCACTTATTTTATAATGAGTCGTTAGATAATTATGCACGTTCAAATCACCTGGTTCTGTTTTCTTAATCATTTTTTCGCTTTCCGTTACCATTGTCTCTTCAGAATGTAATTCAAGAGGAAATTACCTCTTTCGTAAAATTCGATTCAGCTTGTTCAAATTTTCTTTCCATGTTTTAGGTTGATGTTGATAGTTTGGCGTTTTTGTTTTCTTTCGAACCTCTCTGGTTTTTCGACGAACGGAAACTGATCTAGTCATTTTCGTAAATCATAGATGCTCTTTTGTTTGCCCGAAATAATATTTTCCAGTCAGAAATTTTACAGAATCGACAAACATGTCAAAAGCTTTACTTTTCATGTACACAATTTTAGCAGTAGTTACATATTAATCCGAAAACACCAAGCGGCCCTAGTTAAACAGAGAAAACTACAACTGATTATAGATCGATAATTACAGAATTACAACATTTATGAAATTTTTCTGTGGCGTTCTTAGTGTAGCCAACGAATACGACTCAGGATCAGCTCCCTCTGACAACATGGCGACGTTTATGTCCAAGCTTTTTGCGCTTGGGAGACGACTCAAAGGACAAATCAATTAAAACAGGTCGCCAGGCAAGTCCGTCTTGTTGACTAGACTACAAAACTAAGTGACACTTTTGTTATCGCAGCTATTGCGAAATCTACTTAAACTGGTGGGTGTTAAGTTCCGACCCTGGCAATTGAATCAATGTTTCGGCTAATCACAGAATTAAACCAGGAGAAAGGCACAAGGTTATTTGAGCACTTACCAAATTTTGATTGTCAGCTTGCTGTGATTCAATTTGTTTCTATTTCAATTTAAAAGCTATTTAAGGCCAAAAACTGAAATTAGTCTTTGAAACGCAGCTGACTTCTAGATCAGAGTTGCTCAAAGGCGTATTTTGGGAAGGGAATGACGTTTGCAATGACGTAGTTTTAGTGTATCACGTGGGTATAGCTTAACCAATCCCAAACAACAACTCACCGCGCGAAATAAATTATTTGTCATCTAGGAAAGGAGCGTGTTGAATACTTAGATAACGAAAATCTACCGCTAACCCGTCTCCTCTGTTCGTTTTTTCATGAAGGCTAAAGCAGAACCTGAAATAGGAACACAGTTTACCTGGTAAGCCCTGGTCAAGCGATCGCAACAGTGTCACGCCATTCAAAATAGATCAAAATAAAAAATCAAAACCGTTTAATAGATTAAGTCCAGAATCTGGAAATAGAGAGAAGGTACATATGCAAAGACTCTCGCCAAGATTCAGGTCACAGCAATTTTTCTCATGGAAGATATGCGAAGAAACGTTTTCCCCAAATTTAACGAGCACCAACATGGCGGCCGGAAACCAGCAGAAACATCTGTCACTGAGTTTTGCTACAAAAGCGTGAATTTATCTCTCGAATAACTCAAAAACGTAACAATAGTACTTTATTCTAATACAAGAACTGTTCAGATAGCCGAATTCCCCGAAATAAGTCACCTTTTAAACCAACATAACAGCTCTATCGCCCGTCATGTAAATGGCCCGATTTATACTAGAGACGGATCATCCGTCCAGACAGATCATCCGTCCAGACGGATCATCCGTCTAGTATAAATACGGGACGAACTATATGATACGACTATCGGTGATTTCTTAGAAAGACTCTTCTGAAAGCACATCACTGGGACTGGAAGCCGTATCCATGCTTCCCATGGTGTCGGAGAATATTGGGTTTAAGATGGTGAACCACTCGGGTTCTGTTTTGGGTGACTTTCCGCTTCCCTTTTTCACGCGATCAGTAAATTTTCGCCACTGGGTTCTCAGGAACTTGTATTTAATGCGAAGCTTTGCTGGACTTGTGTCCAATATAGTGTATTTCCGTTTGCTTGTGGACTTGCTTTTTTCCCTTTCATTCTCTTCTTTAAACTCGTTCGACAACATGAGCTCGTTAAATTTCTTTGAGATTTCTTCAAAGACTTCGTTGTTTGCAGACTTCTTTAAGGCGAGTGTTTCCAGTCGAACCGCAAATTCTGTTTTCTCGTCAGCTAGCACGAGTGCAAGGAATTTTAGTTCCGTTTCAGTCCAAACCCGTTCTTTTTTGGGCTTTCCCACCGAGTTGTCCGCCATGTTGAGTTTACTATTTTTCGCAAAATGACCGCTGGCGTTATGTAACGAGGTGTTGATTTCATCGATAGTCCGTCCTTCGCCCGCATTATTATACTCACAGACGGATGATCCGTTCAGACGAATTATCCCCGGTAATTCGTCGATGAAGACGAATTATCCAGATACTTCGTCTGAACGGATGATCCGTCTGTTTGCCCGTATTTATACGCAGACGAATTATCAGACGAACTATCGTTCTTTGCCCAAATTCGTCCCAGACGGATGATCCGTCTCTAGTATAAATCGGGCCAATGTCACGTCACGCAAAAGCTTAGAAATTCAAGCGTAGTCTATCACTAAACCAAGAACCCATTCGGAGTGAAAATATGTATGAATATTAGTTTTTAGCTGCTCTTACACAGCATGAAAGTAAAATTTCAGGAGGATCAGTATTTCTGAAGTTTGAAATTTAGTGACGTCATGTGAAAACCAACAATTGAGCGCGTTTGGCCACCCCCTTGCGACTTGTTGCGACATGTTGGATGTTGCTGGCTCACTGATTTGACCATTTCGAATTTAACCCAACGTGTTGCGCCCAGCAATGTTGAGATATGTTGTGTTTAAATGTTGCGATCGTTTGGCCGGGGCTTCAGAGTTTATGGCCATTAGTTTTACTACTTTCGCCTTGTAGATACAAATTTTCACTTTGACTTCAAAGTTCCAATCACATTTCAAATCGTGCTTACACTAAACCAAACATAAAACGATTAAAACCAAATAAATGAGTGTACAAAAAAATAACAAAATAAATAAATGAAGCCAAAATGCATTGATTCTTGGCCCCAACTAAATGAAAATCCGCAAAATATGCGACAGACAAGTGATACTGCTTATTTCAAGCGCTGCGCCGTGGTGTTGTGGCCGCTCAAAATTAAACCATTTACCATCAAGTACCACGTGCACGTTCCAGCCTGGGGACGAAGCAGCACGTGATGTGAAAGAACTTACTGGGAAATTTAAAGCTCGAGGTTGGACAGAATGCTATGATACGAACAATGTATAACATGACTACCAGATTTGTCAGACTCATTCTCGTCCCCAGAGCCCACGATCCTTCTGGCCTGCGGCAGGAAATCGAGAGCTCTGGGAGCAACCATTTCAAGCATGCGCCGTAGATGCAGCGTAGATGCAGACTGCGTGAGACCGGATGGGCAGAATTCGGTTATTTCCATTGTTATTTCAAAATGGTTGCTCCCAGAGCTCTCGTTTTCCGACCGCTTGTTAAGGGGAACGAGGCTCTGGGAACGAGATTGTGTCAGACTCAGATTTGTCAGACTTGACTCTGAGCATGCGCAGAGTGACGGGAATGTTGCAGAGGTCGCGATTCTTGGTGCTGACCAAAAGGAGCGCGGCCTCTGGGGACGAGAATGATTCCGCCGTCCAAATTTAGTAAGCGCAAGCAGTTAACAGAACGCACCATCCCTAAATATTTTTATTCAGTGCTACAAGGGGGAAGCCATGTCTAGTAACATAAAACACAATAAAACTGCATGATTGGTAAACCTATGGCAATAATTTTTGTTTATGTTTTTCTTTTTTCGCGTTTTTCCCCCTTTTTTTACCATGATGACACTAGCAGACTGAGAGGAATCTTTAAGCAAAAGCTAGATCGTTTTAGCTTGACAGTTTTTCTTTTCGCGCCCACAAGTTTATCTCTGTCCGTGAGAGTCTGGCGATCACGGTGCCTAATTGCAATTTTGGTAATTAGCCATGGTAAACCGCTATTTCTTTCACCATTTTTTTGCAATTCCGCTCCAGAGTTATCATCATAGGCGTACGAGCCGGGGGGGCGGGGGGGGGGGGGCTGCAGCCCCCCCCCAGTCGCACAAAATTTTAAGATTTTTCGGGCAAAACGCTGATGATTCGGGCAAAAGTACTCGGAAGAAAGCATTCTAAAAGGTACTCAAGGCCTGGCTTGTAGGTTACTTTCACTAGCGTTTGTTTTGTCAAATCGGAGTTAAGGTCAAATGATCTAAGGTTCCACAATTGCAGGTATTCTGTTTTGGAAAAGCCATATGCCAATTAAATGTGTACCGTGGGAATCCATGATGTTATTTCCATTAGTGACAGAAGGATGAAAGCAAAGGACGACCAAGATGGGCTCCTGCCATGACTTATGTCTTTGTGGTGGCTCTGAAAAGAGCCCTTTTGAATGGCTCCGCAAAGTGCCGGTTTAAAATTTTCCTGAACTTCTCGCACGAGGGACAATTAACTGTTTCTTTTATAAGTTTCTGATTTTACCAGGCCGTCGAATGAAGTCATAGGTTAGGAGTATGCAATGTTTCAAAATAACTACAGTGGAATCCTGATTTCTCTAACCCTCATTTTTTCGATCCTCCCGATAACTCGAACCAATAGTCGTTTCCCTCTCCTCAGTCAAACGCCATAATTTCACGAACTGTCCGATTTTTAAAAGCAATTTTCATCAGTTCCCTTGGATGTTCCAAAAAATCGGAATTCGGCTGTGTTTCCGTAATAATAACAGTTTCATTAGACGTAAGAATTGAGAACGTTTTTGTTTTTACTGCGATTTGAGTACGTATATACAACTGACACTTTCGGGCATTTTGTAATTTTTCGGGCAATAAGGCCACCGCCCCCCCAAGTCCGAGGGTGCCCGTACGCCTATGGTTATCATTCTAAAAGAAACATGCGTAGTTACGATGACGTCCGCAATGATTATTCGCAATGGACGTTACATAAATCGGTCCATTTTTATCCCGAAACGGTAATTTTCTATTCAGCACTTTGTTTCAAATATTACTCAATAACAGTGCATAAAAGTACATTTCTAGACTTTTTTTGCAAACAGTCTTTTCCAGTTAAGGGAGGTGAGTGCAGAAGGAGGTGTCTAATCCCTTCAACCCTGATAATGTGCAAAGAAAAACGGAAAATCTGCTGCTTTTGAAATTCGAATTCAGAATCGGGTGTCTTCGGCAGCCTATTCGACGGTAGCGATTTCGCGGTAAATATTACTATTCCAAGGAAAAGAAATAAAAGGCCCTGAAAGACTCTTCGATGTGGTAAACAGTGAACGAAGCATTCTCTTGGTGCTATAAATCGATGCGAAGCGAAAAGTCCTTCAACAACGACGGATAAATAGACCGTAGAATCTGCCTTAATACCTTAATATACTGAGTTCTGCGGGTTGAAAATAAATTAATCTTACCTTAACAACGACTAGGAGTCACAAAGAAGGTGGACGACGATGGATGTTTAGGTTTGGGCCAACTCAGGACCACGAAACGGCTTTAAACTGCATGTTCAAGATAAATAAGCTAAGCAAATGAGGCTACCTACAATTAACTAAATTACCAAATGGATGATATTTCGTTCAGGTTTTTGGCAAATTATCTCCAATTGATCTTAATTACAGTAATTAGTATCTGATTTTAAAATAACGCCTTGGACGAAAATTCTGTTGTATCTAAAGCGGAAAGCAGTAATTATAAGGGACCCCCATAATTTTAAAACAATTGGAATTTCAGATAATTAGTCCTGATCTGAGTAATTGCAAGCAAATACCGATCGTGAGGGATTGGAGTTGAGAAGTTTTCAACGAGAAGCAGACTGGGACCGAGCTAGTCAATCCACCAATCATAGTCAAAAGCCGGAAATTCGAAAGTATCAACATGGCCGCCGATGGAAAACAAAGCGTTCCTGTCACTTCTCGTTTGTGCGAAAATCAAAAAAATCCTCAGCAAAAAGGTAAAAAAAATTGTTAAAATGTGATGGTTCTTTCCTGGTTGCAAGTTTTTATTTGATTTGCTAATTTTCAGACTCAAATACTAAAGAATATCCTTGGCAAGTGGAGTTAAAAACAACTCGTGATCACAGGATTGTAAACGACATTCTCGAACGAAGAAGCGCAGAGATTCGAATTCTTTACGAGCAGTGCCAAGAGTCCGGTGAGTAACTCATTATTGACTTCAAATGAAATCATGTCTGGTCTGTACGTGTTACACATGTGTTGAATCAAGACAATCGAGTGCCGAATCCAGGATTAGATTAAATGGACAGAAATTATGCAAGGCCACTTCGGACCACCTGTGTTACATGTGTCACATTTTTTTGAAGAACGAAGTATGATACAATAGACTCCTTTGCGATTCAATGAGATGTAAATAAGTGGCCCTGTATTCTGTAGTTTAGCCGGACAAAACCTCTATAAAATCCTGGCATGCATGCAAGCTTTGCACGTACATTAAAGAAATGGTTTTCTTTCCTGAGAATTGTTTCAGTTGCAGTTCATTAAAAGGAATTTTTAGGATAGTAACTCACCAATGATCTATAACTATAGCTTTGTTTAAATTACATGTGCCTTGATTTGATAGATTTAGCCCAAAAGACATAAACGTGATAAGCTTAATACAGGGTTCGTACAGGTCATGGAAAACCTGGAAAGTCATGGAATTTTACAATTTCATTTTCCAGGCCTGGAAAGTCCTGAAATTTAGGTGTAGGTCATGGAAAGTCATGGAAAATCAGTATGTTTTCTATGAATGAAAGGCATTAAGATCCAAAGTTGAAAAATTAACTGGCAAGTCCAAAAATCAAATGTAATTTCAGCTGAATAAATTATTGTTTTGACACTACTGCCGGAGGGAAATAGCTTAACTTAGGTCATGGAATATTTAAAAAAGTCATGGAAAAAGTCATGGAAAGTCATGGAATTTTTACAGGTCATAAGTGTACGAACCCTGTAATAATAATAATAATTATATTCTGACCCACAGATGATCAATGCCGCTGCCTTGAGGAAGAATGGTTGGCCTTAGTGACTGAAAAGGACAGAAATCTTCGACAACAAATTGAAAAGGTACAATCATGAAGGGTTGTATATACCCGACCAAACAAAAAACAACAGACCGTAAGCTCTCTTAGGACTTGAAACGGAGCTGTAATCCTTCTTACACATCTTTTCGTGATTATGTTTATGTCAAAAAGAAATGAAATTATCTAGAGTACCATGGTTTTTATGTAGCCTGATGCAGGTAATATACTTTGGGAAACAGCCTCTACTCTCTTTCTTATTTACTGGGGGCTGGGGGGGGGCATGTACTTCCCCAACTGGCCGATTACACCTTTGCTAGATTCCGCTTCAGTAATTACTTCTTTTGGTTTGGTAAAGCTGAAAGTGCCCAGAGTTTCAAGGATCATATAAAGTTTGTTTCATCTGATTATTCTTGGCTTGTTCATTCTCCTGTGGAATAAAAGATAGGGGTTGAGATAAATTAAGAAATTAAGCACAGCGGAACGTTGTTATTCCAGCCACCAGTCAGCCACAAAAATCTTAATAAATGATCTTTAAATAAGAAAGAGAGTAGAGGGTTTCCAAAGTATATTACCTGCATCAGGCTACATAAAAAAACCTGTTACTCTAGATAATTTCATTTCTTTTTGACATAAAAATAATCACAAAAAGATGTGGAAGGATTACAGCTCCGTTCAAGTCTAAGAGAGCTACGGTCTGTTTTTTTTTTTGGGTCGGGTATATACAACCCTTCATGGTTGTACCTTTTCAATTTGTTGTCGAAGATTTCTGTCCTTTTCAGTCACTAAGGCCAACCATTCTTCCTCAAGGCAGCGGCATTGATCATCTGTGGGTCAGAATATAATTATTATTATTATGACTTTCCATGACTTTTTCCATGACTTTTTGAAATATTCCATGACCTAAGTTAAGCTATTTCCCTCCGGCAGTAGTGTCAAAACAATCATTTATTCAGCTGAAATTACATTTGATTTTTGGACTTGCCAGTTAATTTTTCAACTTTGGAATTATTATTAGCTTATCGCGTTTATGTCTTTTGGGCTAAATCTATCAAATCAAGGCAGATGTAATTTAAACAAAGCTATAGTTATAGATCATTGGTGAGTTACTATCCTAAAAATTCCTTTTAATGAACTGCAACTGAAACAATTCTCAGGAAAGAAAACCATTTCTTTAATGTACGTGCAAAGCTTGCATGCATGCCAGGATTTTATAGAGGTTTTGTCCGGCTAAACTACAGAATACAGGGCCACTTATTTACATCTCATTGAATCGCAAAGGAGTCTATTGTATCATACTTCGTTCTTCAAAAAAATGTGACACATGTAACACAGGTGGTCCGAAGTGGCCTTGCATAATTTCTGTCCATTTAATCTAATCCTGGATTCGGCACTCGATTGTCTTGATTCAACACATGTGTAACACGTACAGACCAGACATGATTTCATTTGAAGTCAATAATGAGTTACTCACCGGACTCTTGGCACTGCTCGTAAAGAATTCGAATCTCTGCGCTTCTTCGTTCGAGAATGTCGTTTACAATCCTGTGATCACGAGTTGTTTTTAACTCCACTTGCCAAGGATATGCTTTGGTATTTGAGTCTGAAAATTAGCAAATCAAATAAAAACTTGCAACCAGGAAAGAACCATCACATTTTAACAATTTTTTTTACCTTTTTGCTGAGGATTTTTTTGATTTTCGCACAAACGAGAAGTGACAGGAACGCTTTGTTTTCCATCGGCGGCCATGTTGATACTTTCGAATTTCCGGCTTTTGACTATGATTGGTGGATTGACTAGCTCGGTCCCAGTCTGCTTCTCGTTGAAAACTTCTCAACTCCAATCCCTACGATCGGTATTTGCTTGCAATAGGCTAGTTTCGAATTGTACAGAAACAAAAGAACAGAGTCGAGGTTCAGGGGAATAATTTGCATTTTCCTTTGTTATGAACAATACAAAATGCTAATTATTCCCCTGAACCTCGACTCTGTTCTTTTGTTTCTGCACAATTCGAAACTAGCCTATTACTCAGATCAGGACTAATTATCTGAAATTCCAATTGTTTTAAAATTATGGGGGTCCCTTATAATTACTGCTTTCCGCTTTAGATACAATAGAATTTTCGTCCAAGGCGTTATTTTAAAATCAGATACTAATTACTGTAGTTAAGATCAATTGGAGATAATTTGCCAAAAACCTGAACGAAATATCATCCATTTGGTAATTTAGTTAATTGTAGGTAGCCTCATTTGCTTAGCTTATTTATCTTGAACATGCAGTTTAAAGCCGTTTCGTGGTCCTGAGTTGGCCCAAACCTAAACATCCATCGTCGTCCACCTTCTTTGTGACTCCTAGTCGTTGTTAAGGTAAGATTAATTTATTTTCAACCCGCAGAACTCAGTATATAAGGTATTAAGGCAGATTCTACGGTCTATTTATCCGTCGTTGTTGAAGGACTTTTCGCTTCGCATCGATTTATAGCACCAAGAGAATGCTTCGTTCACTGTTTACCACATCGAAGAGTCTGTTCAGGGCCTTTTATTTCTTTTCCTTGGCATAGTAATATTTACCGGCGAAATCGCTACCGTCGAATAGGCTGCCGAAGACACCCGATTCTGAATTCGAATTTCAAAAGCAGGCAGATTTTCCGTTTTTCTTTGCACATTATCAGGGTTGAAGGATTAGACGCCTCCTTCTGACGCTCACCTCCCTTAACTGGAAAAGACTGTTGCGCAAAAAAAAAGTCTAGAAATGTACTTTTAGGCACTGTTATTGAGT
>JAHPZR010014215.1:2500-45874 GCA_019787425.1 Platygyra sinensis
CGTCAGTAATTACGGCGCGAGAGAACGGTGAACATCGAGCCTAAAATGGACATAAGTGCGTTTTTACCGTTCTTTCTTAGAGTACACCCTCGAAGATACTCTGACAGCTAGAAGAATAGTGGCGTCTTGTCATGAACACCCTAAAGGAGACAAATATCCTCGATTCATACCCTAAGCGAAAGGACAGGCATCCGCGACCATATTCACACGGCTGTCCCCTTTCCCGAGGTTTGTATTCAAAAAAAAATTGTTTCTGTATTTTCAATGTCATTTTAATCAACTACATAATGAAAAAAGCTTTTCAATATCGATGTTCACTGCCACGGAAACGATTTCCTAGTCGATGGTGTGTTCCAGGGGAGAGACTGCCATGTGAAATGGTCGGGAATGTTCGTCGGGAATATTCGTCGGAAACGTTCGTCGGAAATGTTCGTCGGAAAATTTGAAATTTAACTCCAAATGATCGTGATACAACTTTAAACGATAGAGAGATATTAAAAGATATTGGCTTGATCACCAGCCGCTTTTCAGGAGAGTAGCTGGCGTCAGTAATTACGGCGCGAGAGAACGGTGAACATCGAGCCTAAAATGGACATAAGTGCGTTTTTACCGTTCTTTCTTAGAGTACACCCTCGAAGATACTCTGACAGCTAGAAGAATAGTGGCGTCTTGTCATGAACACCCTAAAGGAGACAAATATCCTCGATTCATACCCTAAGCGAAAGGACAGGCATCCGCGACCATATTCACACGGCTGTCCCCTTTCCCGAGGTTTTTAATTCTCTTGCGCGTAACATCTTCCAAATTGCACAAATGGTCATTGAAATTATACGATTATATGATAATCTATACTTTGGTTCACACTGTGCAACATAAATGAAAACTGAAGCCTGCCCAGACGTTTCATGTGTTCTATTTTTGTTGAGTCAGGGAAAACGTTCGGGAAAAAGGAAGATAGTTTTTCAATAGAGAGCGGTGCATAAAAAGGACTTGTATGGGTTATCATTATAATTATTATTTCTCAGTTATGACTGTTGCCTGGATAACTTGATTTATTAACCTGGTGGTCTGACTAGTTATATTTAGCCAGCTGGTTCTTCGAAATGCTAATCATCATCTATTCAATCATAAAACTACTCATCATTGATTCAAAAGAAAAGAGAGCGGCTGCTTAATTCAACTCGTCAACTCCAGCAACTGCAAAGGATTAGCACAGCCATTACATAATTATACTTATTGTACAGTCGTTTTGACTTGGGGGCCTATGCATTTTAAAACGTCTTTGTAATAAACTTAGGTATCTTAACTTGGGGTGACTGTTTATTTTGGAATATTGACGAATTTAAATGCAACAATGATGATCATTCTACATTTTAACACTTTGCGTATCGAATCGAGGTCAGAAGCTTATTATCTACCGCAATAAAATGACGAGGTTTCCAAAAGCTGATATACACAGCATGAGGCAAATTGCGTTATTAAAAGATTGCTTGCTTGTAGGACTGCGATTTGCCATGACTAGTTAGAAATAATGATGCAACTTTTGCCGCGAGGTAAAGTTCATTTATTAACCAGACGGTAACGCTTCGAAAAAGAATAATTAATCACACGAAAAGGAAAAAGACGGTTTTAAAGAGATTGAGAAAATATATGAACTTATATACTGACTTAATTCCATTTTAGGAATCGTATTGAGAACAGGATATTTTCGAATCATTACAAATGCACGTTGGTTATGAAGCTAAAAGTCTAGACAAAACACATGGATTAGCTGATTAATAGATAAATTAGCGGTTAATCTTGAGAATCTTGAGAATTAACACGCTTTTCTTGTCAACAAGCAGCCGAGGCAGCTGGGTAAATGTAACAAATGATTTACAAAACTCATGCATCGCTTGCGAGATATTGTGCTCTTAATTTAGACTCTCAGTGGACGCTCACCGCGTGAGCGGCTAAATATCGTGAAGGTTAGAAGTTAGAGAAAGGGATACACTACAAATGCCGTTCTCCCGCAGATTTTAAGGTTAGTTAATTTCTAGGCGTGTTTGTAAAATTAATTACCTCTTGCTTAACCCTTTTACTATTTGAGTATATCTGTGTAGTTCAGGTGAGACATTAATTAATGAAACTGGCGTAGTAAATAATATGAAGAAAACGGAAAATAATGTGCATGGACTGTTGTCAGTTGACGTACTAAATCAAACACGAGAGACAGTGTTTCATCGGGATATCTAAACACCGAGAAGAGAGTTGAAAATACGACGCACAGCAGAGTATTTTTGAAGAATTCGAGGTGTTTGGATAGCTGATGAAACACGAGTGTTTGATTTAGTTTCTCGATCGAAACAAAATCTGAGGAGATTACAGAGGAGTAAAATCGTCAATATCTATGCTAATTCAAAACTTCCTTCACGGTTTTGATTTCCTTTGTTTTAACTTCATGAATTATTATATTTTATGAGTTTGAGAAAGATATAAACTCTCTAAGATCATGGAATTGGATACAGTTCGACTTTTAACATTTACTGAAATAGGTCATCCTCTTCACAAAGTTTAGTGTCTCTAAAGTGTTTCCTTGCTGTCGACATCAGTTGCGGATAAAGACAACTAATGCAACCACAAAGAAAGGGAAGTCGATGAATATTGTATATTTTATTTTGGTCAAACAGATTAAAAATCAGCAACGGAAGTACAAACATCGAAATCTACAGTGGAACACCAAGGTTGTTTGGTTTCTCAATTAAACTTCAAACCAAAAACAGGCAAAAATGGAATGATTAGTTAGTAAACGTTTTGAATACTGACCAATACTATTAAGGCTTAGACGAATTGAGCCAACAACTTCGTCCAGCTGGCGGCAAATCTGGCTCTGTGACACGTCTTGGAAAAAAAAATTTTGATATAAAATGAGCTATTCACACATTCTAGCTAATGAAAAGTAGCTTTCAATAAGCAAAATCGCGGGGATTATATGGAAATTTGGACCATTGTTTCTTCGGTGATTTAGTAGGCTTAAAAATTAAAAAGCACTCGGCAAGAGTGCTCCTTGGCAGCTCCTTTACGAGCACATTGTATAACATTTTGAGAAAAAAGATTTACTTAAGGCCGTAAGAAAAACGAATCGAAACATTGCATTGTCGCGTGAAATATTCCTTCTCATGTGGCTGTTTTATTCGATCTGTTGACATGTGCTATATTGATCGCTTTTGACTTCTCTTTGGGTCTAGCTAATTGAATCTTTTCCCCTCACGGTAAAATTCTTATGTTCCAAATTAACTTTTATCACCTGGCTACTCAATGTCCTGTTACGTCTGGGGCTAACACCTAACGTAAACAACGTCTTATCTGTACAGTAGAAGCTTACACAGGTCCGATAATTTCTTATATTTCTGATGTTTTCAAGATAATCACCTGTCGTTTGACCATTCATTTCGCTTAAAGTAGCCATTAACAAATGGGTAATTACCGGATACCTTTTTAGGCCTTTGGTGCGAATTATTCTGAGAGGAAATTTGCCTCGGCCATTTTACTACCTACGACATCGCAAATGAATTTCACGGATTAGCTTTTAGCTTTTTCGTTAACCTGATTAACACGCAGTCCAATTGCAGGAGTTCTCGCTAAAACGCCGCAAGGTGTCACTCACAAAATACGCGAGTCCCGAATGACACAAGTATAGATTACTTTGCAAAACGGGTTGTTCATGTTTGTCTCATCCATTGTCTTCCTGGCTTCAGTTACCTACGACCTCGCTAAGCGGAATTTCATGAATAAGCGGCTTAAGTTTTCTTTCTAACTTGATGAAAAAGTAGAAAAAGTCGTCTTGTAGGAATTCTCGCTAAATCGCAAGGTGCCACACTGACACGAAACGCGCGCGTCACGACTCTTCGAAATGCGTTTTCCATGATACTATAGTATACTTCTATCCGCAGTCCATGAGCGAAATTTTATATATTTAAAAAACTTTCTCCCTCTAGTCGATATGTAATTCCGCATTTTTCTATAACTTCGTTTAACCTTACTGGATACTGCTCAATATTCTTTTAATTTCGTGCTATTTTTTCGTCACCGGGTGATCAAAATTAGCAGTAAAAATCAGTTCAGGATTTACGATTATGGAAAATAGAAAGTAAAAATCAAATTTATGGTTTTGTTGTCTTGAATTCCTATTTAAACAGATCTCTGTAATGAGGTAAAATTAGGGAGTTTTAGCAAACCACGACGGCGACGGCGACGAGAGCGTCACCAAACAAAAGGTTTAATGAACAGAACAATAGCTGTGCACGTGCGTTTTGAATCTTGATACATTTCTTTGCCGTCCTCTACAAAACAACAACGTGAAATGATTAACTTCCACGTATTTTGAACAGCGCGAACCGCAATGGCTAATTTTTTGTATCTTCTTTTCGAATTGAACGCTGTCGGTGCATGTTAAGCCTGAGCAAGGTTTTAGACCGATAGACGTACTGAAGAGATTTACAAAGCTGCGACATTCGAAAGTAAAATATAAATACATTTTTTATAAGGCTTCGTCCCCGCCGTAGCCGTCGTCATTGCTAAAACTCCCTATTATCAATTCGTCCGGCTGTGTCAAATTTGCCGCAAGCAGCATGCGAAACATTTGACGAGCGGTTCATCACTGAGCGAAAAACAGGTGGTGTAACATACCACGAAAAACAAGCTAAATTAAATGCCTGTCAACTTGCAAGATCAGGTAAGCTATTTTGAAACTCAAGGCGAAACGTAAAACATTGAGAACAGTTAAGGGTTTCAACTTACACATTCAGCACTGAATTGATAAATCCAAAAGGGATTGGTGTAAGGTTAAACTTTGCATTATTTTATAGCAAAGATGTCGGTCGGCAAGATGCCCACGTGCAGGCCATCATGAGATTAACTTTTGCGCCGTGTAAACCAAAAGCTTGACAGACAATTGTCTGCTCTGAGGTTTAGTTCACATAATACGACTAGAAAAAACATTCCGTTTGGTATTTTTTCAGGATCTGTCGAAGTTTAAGGTTTCAATGCAAACTGGCGCTGGAGAACATATTTAAGTAAGGTTTGGATCAGGAGCTGTTAATAAACAATTATTTGATGAGGTTTTTGTGATATCCAGAATAATCAAGGTCGAGGAAGGCGTTATCAGCCAAAGCGGAATGCTGAGGCTGATAACCCTTACCGAGACCTTGATTTTTCTGGATATCACAAAAACCGAATCTAATAATTGTTTTATTATACGTTGAACGTAAAAACTTGGAAGTCATGTTTCTGCTTCTTCACTGATGGCAAGCAACACGAGTCGCGCGAAGTTGACATGATTACCCTTGGAAATCATGCACTGCGGTCATACATGACATGATTATCCGTGACCTTGACATGATTACCCGTGAGCTTGACATGATTTTTGTATAATCTGCAGTTATGACGTCACGGGCACTAATTTCGAAAATTCACTGTACGCTTTCGGCCAATGAGAGAAGAGTTAGAGAGTTCAATGTATAATAATACCGTTTAATGGTGTGCCTTCTATCATGCATTTCATTTTGATCCTGTCGGTCGCATGAACTTAGTAATTGCGATCAGTTAGGGTTTATGGTAGAATTTGTGTTTCTTTTGCCATGCTTTTGAGCACTTTTAAAAGACTTAATTCATCACAAATCCAGTATTAGACAGCATGTAAAGGTTTAGTTCAGTATATTTACTTTACTTTATTACTACTATGTATTGTATTTCTGGTACAATTACAATTCAATTTATTAAGCTTATATTGCAAAATGATCAATACCACAGATTTTCAATTGCGCATTACAGTATTTATTACATTTTAAAATATAGATAGGACTCTGCGCGCGCTCTGATTGGTCAAAAACCCATGTTTTGTCAGAGTTTAAAATATAGATAGGACCCTGCACGCGCTCTCATTGGTCAAAAACCTATGCTTTATGAGAGTATAAAACATAGAAAAAGCGTGTTTTATTGTTTTGCGCGTGTAAAATATATATTTTAAAGCAAATGAAGAAGCCTAACCCGTGTATTACACTGTGATAAAACACTCCGGTCATTTGAGAACACTCGAGAAATGTAGAAAACACTCGCCTGCGGCTCGTGTTTTCTACATTTCCCTCGTGTTCTCAAATGACCATCGTGTTTTATCACAGTGTAATACACGACTTAGGCTTCTTTATTTGTTAAATATAAATAACTCACTACAAATAAATAATAATCAAAATCAGGAAGCTGAAAAGAATCACATTAAAAAGTAACAATTCATTAATAAAAAGCTTTCTGAAATAACAATGTCTTAATAGCCTTCTTGAAACAATCCAAAGGGCGAAAAAAAAATTTCTGACAGATCTTGATAATATTGCAATTTTAAAGATGTAGATAACAGAGCAATTCTGTGGTACAAAAGATTTGTGATAAAATCCCTGAAGTCTACAGAAATTAATATCAAGTGGGGAAAATGTATTGCAAGAAATGTAAATTTTGTTAAGGTATTAATTATAAATTACGGTTCACTGCAAAAAAAAAAAACTTAAATTGTGAAGCATTTAAAAACGGGTTCAGTTGCCATTTCCAATATAAAATCAAATCAAAAAGCTACTTTTGTGTTGTTTATCCCAAATTTATCCCAAATTTATCAGTATGACTCAGTGATCAGTTTCAATCACCTCATCCTACTATAAAAGACATACAGGACTTCAGAGGCAACATGAGGAAATCTTTTGAGGAGGCATTACTTTTAGGGAAAAGATAAAGTGGAACCTGGTTCAGCCGAAGTTTTTCTGGTATTTTGTACTTTATGAATGCAATTAGCAAGAGACAATTCACTTCTTTTGGTTTTAAATCTCTCCAAACTTGTTTTTGGAAGCCGGTAAAGCAACAACATATTAAAATATTCACTGTTAGCTTCAAAAAGTCAAGACTTCGGTGGCAGTTGATTTACCGTTAACAGCTGTGGTTTGATAAATACCCACCTAAGTCAGTATTTCACTTGCTCTCCAATACTGTGCAATCATTACCTATTACCAACTTTGTGGCAAGGCCAATCAGCAGATCACATGTTTCCTGTATAATGTCAACTGGACAGTAAGAGAGGTTAGGGGCAAGGCAGGTTTATCTCTGGATATTAGAACAGGGCATTAATTTTTAACCAAACGCAAGATGATCCATTGTTAGGAACGGATTTTACTACTGACTTGCTGGAAGTTTTCATTTCCATATGTGAAATGTTGCATTTGTGATCAAGACTGCGACACAAAGAAAAAGGAAAACCATACATGAACACTGGGTGGGGGTACGTGTGTGGGAGGGGAGGGGAGGGGAGTGGAAGGTCTGACCTAATCATTCATTTGCCATTATGCAGGGAACAAATGAGTGCTTTGATAGTCCGTTAAAGCTAATATGAAATAAAATACATACCATCACAAATAGCTGCAAACACATTGTAAGTTTAGTCCACCCAACTGCAGAAAGAATTGAAGGGAAGCTAAGTGTGACTGGACCTTTTCCCGGTTTTCTTATAAATATGTAACTATTCACCCCAATGAGCTAGTGTAGACCTGCACTGTACACAATCTAGAAACTAGTTTTCGCCGCTCATGCTGCAATGGTGGCAAGTTATATGCCATGAGGAGAAGCAACCACAATTCTGCAAAATTAGCCAGAATTTTCAAATTTTGCCATTGAAAGTAAATTCCAAAAATGTACTTATTTTATTGACTTTCTTGCCTTAAAAGGGGATTGAGAAGACTAATGCATTGTAAAAATGCTCACAAACTAACAATATATTATTAGTCGAGTGCTACACATATAAGAATCGTTTTTGCTGTCACTTCTGCCGCTGACTGGGGAGCCTGGGTTTAAATTGAGTCCTTAACAACAGGCCTTTCCCAGTTAAACCAATGTCCCAATCACCAGACCTCGTAACGCACACTCTGAATTATATATTTGTTCTTTTAGATAATACTCAAGCGACAAAACCGAATTAAAATAATTTTAAAGGGGTGTGGTCAAATTATACCACTGATAGCTAACTTAAGTAACATCCATTAAGTAGCTCGTTTTGTCGCATTATGGCGAAAAAGACGCGCGGGGAACCAACAAAAGCCGATTCACACATAAATAAAGTGATCTCCAGATTATGTGTGGGAGGCGCAGTGGCCTCATGGTTAGTGCGCTCGTCTCCGGATCGAGTGGTCCGGTTTCGAGCCCTGGCCGGGGACATTGTGTTGTGTTCTTGGGCAAGACACTTTACTCTCACAGTGCCCCTCTCTACCCAGGTGTATAAATGGGTACCGGCCAATTTAATGCCGGGGGGTAACCCTGCAATGGACTAGCATCCCATCCAGGGGGGGAGTAGAAATACTCTCAGTCGCTTCATGCTAAGGAAACCGGGATAAGCTCCGGCCTGATGGGCCACTTGGCTCGTATGCAGACTTAACCTCCACCTTTCACTAGCCTCCAGATCTAAAGAGAACTATAAAAAGTGGAAGTGAACATGTGCAAAAATTACTAGACTTTATTCACATTTTTTTAGTCAATTGACATGAATTGAAGATGGCTTTCCTACCAAGAGTTTAAATCATTGATATTGATTATTGCGTGTGTTTACTTTACTTTACTTTACGTTAGTTTGGTGATACAAAAGAATATAAGTATTGACAGGAGAACCCAGTTACTACTTCCCTCACTGAAGGGTTCACTGAAGAATTCGCAATAAATAAAAATTAAACAGCTGCATAAGTGGAAAGTATGAAGCAATATACCTGAAGACCAATGATAAGGTTATCTTAGTCAACATTTTAATTAGTAAAGGTCTTTCCCAGAGCTATTTATGCCGAGCAAGCCTCAATAAATTTGCCTGTTCCAGAACGAGTAGAAAACAGGCGAGTGGCTTAGAGCTTTCTCAGATCCCCCTAGCTCGTCCTCGTGCACGCTTCGTTTCCCTGTCGGTGCCTCCTGAAAGTACAATACATCTGAAACCTATTACCCGGCCATAATTTGAAAACAAAAAGGATAAAGGTTACTCTGACTTGAATGCTGAGGGAAGTCTTAGACCCTAATCTATGAAGTAGAAACAATCATTTCTTTCAGCTCCTTGAGTTAACCACTCGATGCGTGCACTTCCCGCAAAAACAAAGCAAAAGGTGAAGGCTGTGTATGAGCCAAGTGGCCCATCAAACCAGAGCATAGCTCGGTTTCCTTAGCATGAAGCGACCAGGGGTATTTCAACTCCTTCTGGACGGGATGCTAGTCCATTGCAGGGTTACCCCCAGCATTAAATTCGCCGCTACCGATTTATCCACTTGGGTAGAGAGAGGCACTGTGAGAGAAACGTGTCTTGCCCAAGAACACAACACAATGTCCCTGGCCAGAGCTCGAACCTTGACCGCTCGCTCAGAACACAAGCGCACTAACCATGAGGCCAACGCACCTGAAGGAGGAAACTGCTGCGAAAAGCTTTCACTTTTGCGTCAAAAGTGATGAGAAGCTAAGTCTTGTATGCCGTATATGCGTAGAGAATGAAATAAATGGTATGCAACTAGGTTTATCGACTGGTAATGAGGCTTGCAACACTCTTTTAACGTGTTGGCTTGCAACACTCTTTTAACGTCTTACCATCGTCCAGCATGTTTTCGTTGCGAAAATTGAAGAGGATTTCGAGATGAACTTTGATTTCAGGTTGGGGTGAACTTTTTCTAAAGTGAAAGAGCCTGAACTAGTGTCTAGGTCAGCGCGGTCCCAAAGCCGACTGTGTCCCTTCAAGCTCGCATCTGCGAAAACCGGAAATGTTACAGAATTTCTGCATTGAACCGCTGAAATGGTCAGTGACGTACAACCGCTGGCTGATCAGCCTGGAGGCGTTGTGTGCGACATTGCACCTGGGTTAAGAAAGAGGCACGTTTCAGTTGAAAAGTATTAGGCCAAGGAACCAGTAGGTTGACGGCGAACATTTTCCGCAAAGTGGGCGTTCAAATGATGTTGTCAGGTACATGGACGTGTTTTATCTAAAAATGGGCTTTCCTTTGTTTTACTTAATATAGATTTTTTTGTTATTTGTCTTAGATATAATCATGTTCTAATGCCATAGACAAAAATGACTTGGTTAATATTTTGAAAGTATAAAACCAAATATTTTCAACTATTATGTGCAAATTAACTTACATGTTCACCTTTACAAATAATATTGTGCATCATATCTTTGAAATCATAGTAGAGTCGAAAGTTGTGCATTTACTAAGGTGTACGATAGCCGATAGCCTTAATTGAAATATAAACTTCATATCGGCTAGGTTCAACACTAACTCAGGCTGTACCTGAAAATCCGGGCGAGTTCATTACTTGGCTAATTTCCATTGATCTCGCTTAAAAGTGTTATATCTATTTAGCTCTTTTTGAATCCTAAGTCCAGCTATAGGCTGGAAAAAAAACGTTCACAGCTCCACGTTTTTCATTCATGCTGTGATTAAAAGCAAACCAGTGTGATTACATAACTTTATAATACATCTGGTGAATTTAATTTCAATTTTCATTTGTTTATAAAATTAAACTGAGCATATCTACTCGAGCTGTTCAGGATCGAGTGCTGCATTTTAATTTCCTGTACAAACATGTGAAGAAAGTAAAAAACAACCTGATCTAAACCAAGGTGTGAGTTTTATCAGTACTACTAAATTAAAATGTGGGGACAGTTTGTATTTTATTATTAATGCCTGTAATATATCGGTGTCGCCGCCTGAATATTGGTCAAGTAACGCAGAAATTGAAGAATTTTTAATTAACTATATTTAAGTATTTTTCAGTTTGTGTCTGTTATGAGCTCAGATGAGACAAAGAAAGTGCTTAATTTCGAGTCGATCTAATGAAAAGAATTGTGAATTGTTTTAAAACGTCCATTCAGTAAACAATATAGAACAAAATCTAAAATAAGCCAATAATTTCACCCAAATGATGTACAATCTTTGCAAAAATAGTTTAATAATCACTGACATCTTGTCGGTTTACATCAGTCAATATTAACCAATATTTTAATAACCGGTCTTCACAACATAGAAATTTTCCATGATAATAGAGGCCGATAAGATAAGAAGTCACTTTTGGGCTGGTACTGTAAGCAAAAAAATAAAGCGGGATGAACCTGTTTAAGTTATCACCTTAAATATCATAACAATGCTACATTTTGCGGTCTTTAATTCGATCATTTCCTTGTTATTTGTATGCTGTACATGCATGCATTGCCATGCATTCAAAGAATGTTTTTCATTACAATTTCGCAATAATTTCCTACCTCCGGCAAGATGATTGACCAGCCACAGCAGCGTACATTGAATTTAATTTTTGGGCTTTTAATACTTGATATCAGCACGGGGTATTTAGGACTGAGAAGAAAAAATATATTCCTAGTGGAACATTCACGCAGAGTGGTTGATAGAGGGGTTAATGAAAGTTTTATTAGCGGACGCAGGCTATGACTGACAAGCCTTAAAATCGCCTTCCAATAACCTGAAGTCACAGTGTTCTAGTCGACAGCGCTATTTTAAAGTAAAAACGTGCGTTTACTTTACTTTACTTTACTTTACTTTACGTTAATAGTTTGGTGATACAAAAGAGTATAAGTATTGACAGGAGAACCCAGTCACTACTTCCCTCACTGAAGGGTTCACTGAAGAATTCACAATAAATAAAAATTAAACAGCTGCATAAGTGGAAAGTATGAAGCAATATACCTGAAGACCAATGATTAGGTTATCTTAGTCAACATCTTAATTAGTAAAGGACTTTCCCAGAGCTATTTATGCCTCGGAGCAAGCCTCAATAAATTTGCCTGTTCCAGAACGAGTAGAAAACAGGCGAGTGAGCTTTCTCAGATCCCCCTAGCTCGTCCTCGTGCATGCTTTGTTTCCCTGTCGATGTCTCCTGAAAGTACAATACATCTGAAACCCATTACCCGTCCGTAATTTGAAAACAAAAAGGATAAAGGTTACTCTGACTTGAATGCTGAGGGAAGTCTTAGACCCTAATCTATGAAATAGAAACAATCATTTCTTTCGGTTTCTTGAGTTAACCACTCGATGCGCGCACTTCCCGAAAAAACAAAGCAAAAGGTAAAGGCTATGTATGAGCCAAGTGGCCCATCAAACCAGAGCATAGCTCGGTTTCCTTATTATGAAGCGACCAGGGGTATTTCAAAGCCTTCTGGATGGGATGCTAGTCCATTGCAGGGTTACCCCCAGCATTAAGTTCGCCGGTACCGATTTATCCACTTGGGTAATGAGAGGCACTGTGAGAGTAACGTGTCTCTCCCAAGAACACAACACAATGTCCCTGGCCAGGGGCCCGTTTCTCGAAGCTCCCGGTAATTACCGGGCCCGTTAAGCCGAGGTTTTGTTTTCCATTCTAGAGGGAGTTTCAAAAGGTTTGAAAAATGTAGAGTAAAGTTATCAGCTAAAGAAATAAAAATCGACTTCATCAGAGGTCAGAACAAGCCCTACTTTTCTTGAAGCTGATTTCAAAATCTGATTCCGGGTCCGGTACGTTACCGGGTCTTTCGAGAAACGGGCCCCAGGGCTTGAACCTGGAACGCTCCCTCAGAATACGAGCGCACTAACCATGAGGCCAACGCACCTGAAGCCGGACTGAACTGCTGCGAAAAGCTTCCACTTTCGCGTCAGAATTGATGAGAAGCTAAGTCTTGTATGCCGTATATGCGTAGAGAATGAAATAAATGTTACGCAACTAGGTTTATCGACTGGTAATGAGGCTTGCAAAAAACCTTTTCAGTTTAACGTCTTACCATCGTCCGGCATGTTTTCGTTGCGAAAATCAAAGAGGATTTCGAGATGAACTTTGATTTCAGGTTGGGGTGATGTTTTTCCAAAGTGAAAGAACTAGTGTCTAGGTCAGCGCGGTCCCAAAGCTGACTGTGTCCCTTCAAGCTCGCATCTGCGAAAACCGGAAATGTTACAGAATTTCTGCATTGAACCGCTGAAATGGTCAGTGACGTACAACCGCTGGCTGATCAGCCTGGAGGCGTTGTGTGCGACATTGCACCTGGGTTAAGAAAGAGGCACGTTTCAGTTGAAAAGTATTAGGCCAAGGAACCAGTAGGTTGATGGCGAACATTTTCCGCAAAGTGGGCGTTCAAATGATGTTGTCAGGTACATGGAAGTGTTTTATCTAAAAATGGGCTTTCCTTTGTTTTACTTAATATAGATTTTTTTGTTATTTGTCTTAGATATAATCATGTTTCAATGCCATAGACAAAAATGACTTGGTTAATATTTTGAAAGTATAAAACCAAATATTTCAACGATTATGTGCAAATTAACTTACATGTTCACCTTTACAAATAATATTGTGCATCATATCTTTGAAATCATAGTAGGGTCGAAAGTTTTGCATTTACTAAGGTTGTACGATAGCCGATAGCCTTTATTGAAATATAAACTTCATATCGGCTAGGTTCAACACTAACTCAGGCTGTACCTGAAAATCCGAGCGAGTTCATTACTTGGCTAATTTCCATTGATCTCGCTTAAAAGTGTTATATCTATTTAGTTCTTTTGAAGTCTAGCTATAAGCTGGTAAAAAAACTTCCACAGCTCCACGTTTTTCATTCATGCTGTGATTAAAAGCAAACCACTGTGATTACATATCTTTATAATACACATGGTGAATTTAATTTCAATTTTCATTTGTCTTTAAAATTAAACTGAGCATATCTACTCAAGCTGTTCAGGATCGAGTGCCGCATTTTAATTTCCTGTACAAAAATGTGAAGAAAGTTAAAAACAACCTGATCTAAACCAAGGTGTGAGTTTTATCAGTACTACTAAATTAAAATGCGGGGACAGTTTGTGTTTTATTATTAATGCCTGTAATATATCGTTGTCGCCGCCTGAATATTGGTCAAGTAACGCAGAAATTGAAGAATTTTTAATTAACTATATTTAACTATTTTTCAGTTTGTGTCTGTTATAAGGCCAGATGAGACAAAGAAAGTGCTTAATTTCGAGTCGATCTAATGAAAAGTATTGTGAATTGTTTTAAAACGTCCATTCAGTAAACAATATAGAACAAAATCTAAAATAAGCCAATAATTTCACCCAAATGATGTACAATCTTTGCAAAAATAGTTTAATAATCACTGACATCTTTTCGGTTTACATCAGTCAATATTAACCAGTATTTCAAAAACCGGTCTTCACAACATAGAAATTTTCCATGATAATAGAGGCCGATAAGATAAGAAATCACTTTTGGGCTGGTACTTGAAGCAAAAAAATAAAGCGGGATGAACCTGTTTAAGTTATCACCTTAAATATCATAATGCTACATTTTGCGGTCTTTAATTCGATCATTTCCTTGTGGTATCTGCATGCATTGCCATGCATTTAAAGAATGTTGTTCTTCATTACAATTTCGCAATAATTTCGTACCTCCGGCAAGATGATTGACCAGCCACAGCAGCGTACATTGAATTTAATTCATAGTTTGGGCTTGTAATACTTGATATCAGCACGGGGTATTAAGGAAAAGAAAAAATATATTCCTACTGGAACATTCACGCAGAGTGGTTGATAGAGGGGTTAATGAAAGTTTTATCAGCGGACGCCTTAATATCGCCTATCTTAACTACGGTAAATAACTTAAGTGACGGTGTTCTAGACAGCGCTATTTTAAAGTAAAAACGTGCGTTTACTTTACTTTACTTTACTTTACGTTACGTTAATATTTTGGTGATACAAAAGAGTATAAGTATTGACAGGAGAACCCAGTTACTAATTCCCTCACTGAAGGGTTCACTGAAGAATTCGCAATAAATAAAAATTAAACAGCTGCATAAGTGGAAAGTATGAAGCAATATACCTGAAGACCAATGATTAGGTTATCTTAGTAAACATTTTAATTAGTAAAGGTCTTTCCCAGAGCTATTTATGCCGAGCAAGCCTCAATAAATTTGCCTGTTCCAGAACGAGTAGAAAACAGGCGAGTGGCTTAGAGCTTTCTCAGATCCCCCTCGTCCTCGGCGTGCACGCTTCGTTTCCCTGTCGATGCCTCCTGAAAGTACAATATATCTGAAACCCATTACCCGGCCATAATTTGAAAACAAAAAGGATAAAGGTATACTCTGACTTGATTGCTGAGGGAAGTCTTAGACCCTAATCTATGAAGTAGAAACAATCATTTCTTTCGGTTTCTTGAGTTAACCACTCGATGCGCGCACTTTCCGAAAAAACAAAGCAAAAGGTAAAGGCTATGTATGAGCCAAGTGGCCCAGCAAACCAGAGCATAGCTCGGTTTCCTTATTATGAAGCGACCAGGGGTATTTCAACTCCTTCTGGACGGGATGCTAGTCCATCGCAGGGTTACCCCCAGCATTAAATTCCCCGGTACCGATTTATTCACTTGGGTAATGAGAGGCACTGTGAGAGTAACGTGTCTCTCCCAAGAACACAGGGCTTGAACCTGGAACGCTCGCTCCGAACACGAGCGCACTAACCATGAGGCCAACGCACCTGAAGGCGGGAACTGATGAGAAAAGCTTCCACTTTTGCGTCAAAAGTGATGAGAAGCTAAGTCTTGTATGCCGTATATGCGTAGAGAATGAAATAAATGTTATGCAACTAGGTTTATCGACTGGTAATAACGCTTGCAACACTCTTTTCAGTTTAACGTCTTACTATCGTCCGGCATGTTTTCGTTGCGAAAATCGAAGAGGATTTGGAGATGAACTTTGATTTCAGGTTGGGGTGAACTTTTTCCAAAGTGAAAGAACTAGTGTCTAGGTCAGCGCGGTCCCAAAGCTGACTGTGTCCCTAGTTCAAGCTCGCATCTGCGAAAACCGGAAATGTTACAGAATTTCTGTGTTGAACCGCTGAAATGATCAGTGACGTACAACCGCTGGCTGATCAGCCTGGAGGCGTTGTGTGCGACATTGCACCTGGGTCAGTTAAGAAAGAGGCACGTTTCAATTGAAAAGCCAAGGAGCCAGTAAGGTGACGGCTAACTTTTTCCGAAAAGTGGGCGTTTAAATGATGTTGTCAGGTACATGGAAGTGTTTTATCTAAAAATGGGCTTTCCTTTGTTTTACTTAATATAGATTTTTTTGTTATTTATCTTAGATATAACCATGTTTTAATGCCATAGACAAAAATGACTTGGTTAATATTTTGAAAGTATAAAACCAAATATTTTCAACTATTATGTGCAAATTAACTTACATGTTCACCTTTACAAATAATATTTTGCATCATATCTTTGAAATCATTGTAGAGTCAAAAGTTTTGCATTTACTAAGGTGTACGATAGTCGATAGCCTTTATTGAAATATAAACTTCATATCGGCTAGGTTTAACACTAACTCAGGCTGTACCTGAAAATCCGGGCGAGTTCATTACTTGGCTAATTTCCGTTGATCTCGCTTAAAAGTGTTATATCTATTTAGTTCTTTTGAAGTCTAGCTGTAAGCTGGAAAAAAAAACTTCCACAGCTCCACGTTTTTCATTCATGCTGTGATTAAAAGCAAACCAGTGTGATTACATATCTTTATAATACACATGGTGAATTTAATTTCAATTTTCATTTGTCTTTAAAATTAAACTGAGCATATCTACTCAAGCTGTTCAGGATCGAGTGCCGCATTTTAATTTCCTGTACAAAAATGTGAAGAAAGTAAAAAACAACCTGATCTAAACCAAGGTGTGAGTTTTATCAGTACTACTAAATTAAAATGCGGGGACAGTTTGTGTTTTATTATTAATGCCTGTAATATATCGGTGTCGCCGCCTGAATATTGGTCAAGTAACGCAGAAATTGAAGAATTTTTAATTAACTGTATTTAACTATTTTTCAGTTTGTGTCTATAATGAGCCCGAATGAGACAAAAAAGTGCCTAACTTCGAGTCGATCTAATAAAAAATATTGTCCAGTGAATTGTTTTGAAACGTCAACTCAGTAAACAATATAGAACAAAATCTAAAATAAGCCAATAATTTCACCCAAATGATGTACAATCTTTCCAAAAATAGTTTAATAATCACTGACATCTTGTCGGTTTAAATCAGTCAATATTAACCAGTATTTTAATAACCGGTCTTCACAACATAGAAATTTTGCGTGATAATAGAGGCCGATAAGGTAAGAAGTCACTTTTGGGCTGGTACTATAGGCAAAAAAATAAAGCGGGATGAACCTGTTTAAGTTATCACCTTAAATATCATAATAATGCTACATTTTGCGGTCTTTAATTCGATCATTTCCTTGTTATTTGTATGCGGTATCTGCATGCATTGCCATGCATTCAAAAATGTTTTTCATTACAATTTCGCAATAATTTCCTACCTCCGGCAAGATGATTGACCAGCCAAAGCAGCGTACATGCATTGAATTTAATTTCTGGGCTTTTAATACTTAATATCAGCACGGGGTATTAAGGAGAAGAAAATATATATTCCTAGTGGAACATTCACACAGAGTGTTTGATAGAGGGGTTAATGAAAGTTTTATTAGGGGACGCAGGCTATGACTGACAAGCCTTAATATCGCCTTCCTTAACTACGGTAAATAACTTAAAGTCACGGTGTTCTAGAGAGCGCTATTTTAAACTTTGTGCCTATCTTGACGATATCAGCTGTGGGAGGAAGAAAAGCTCTCTAGAAGGTAATGTATTTTGGGGGGTTTTCGATTCTGTTGGTCATAGTTTTTCGCGGGCGTAAAAGATGATAATTTCTCTCAGCATCGGTGTTGAAAGTGCCAGTCATTTGGAAATATACTCAGAGGCATTTGGCAAATTTTAATTTCTTCCAGTTGAGACCGAATATCGGTTACAAGATCACTGTAAGCGGAATGAAAACCGGCAGAATGACGATGAGACGGAATATTCCTGTTTGAGACAAAATCACCTTGATTTAATCTCCTGGTGTCGGTCAATATATAAAGTTACAAGATTGTAGCATAGATAGGAAAGGAATGCCTTACGATAACGATTCAACTTGGCATGGTCAGTTCCGTGTGAAGATAATTGTCGGTATTCTTGGGAATATGCGGCTGTCTTCATATGGAGTGAGTCGACTCTTTACGCTTTTATGCTTGGCTGCGAATTTGAACTTTTCAAACGGTAACTACAAACCCATAACAAGGAAAATGTATTTCGTTTAATACGAAAGCTTTGGTGCCAATACTTCACTGCATGTGAAGTGTATACCAGGAAATGACTAAAACGGTGTTTGCATAAGATGTATTTCACTGTACCGAACGTTTGACAAGACAGAGCTTAACAGCAGGCGGTTAGTGGACCGCTAAATCAGACACCGTTTTGTCATACAATATAAATATATATTCTTTTCAAATGTTTGGTTCACTTTTCAGATCTTTGGAGATTCCCTTAGGCGAAATACTTGTACCTGCAACGCGGTCATGCTAGTTTAAGACTGTTTTAACAGTTGGGGGTCTAAAATTAAGTGATTGCTTTGACGAAAATGTATGCAACGTCGTACTGTTATCAAAAAGATTTAAATGTATTTTGTCGTAGTGGACATAATTGTCATGTTTATCTAATGTGATAGAAAATTTGTGGAAACACCGGTCGAACGAAAAAATTACTTCAGCAATGTTGTGTCGAATTATTAATGATGTGGTGAACGTTTTAATTTTCACGAGAACACTGCAAAGAAATGTTATATCTAGAGAAAAGACATGAATGCCAATTAAAACCAAAGAAACTGTAGTTACAAAAAGCTAAACAAAGAAAAGAAATGAAAAGAAAGACTTCGATAACAGCAGAAAGGAAACAACTACACAAACACCATAACAGGTCGATGTTTTATAGCAGTTGTTATGTAAATCTTCACAGCAGCTGCGACGAGTCTAATTCTTTAGACAGAATACTGGCTCTCTCTGTGTAATATGACGAACATTGTCCTCTGACATTATTATAATACTGAATCAGATTCAGAAGTAGAATTTTTGCTTATAGATTGATTAGAATTACCGTTATACCTGGTAAGTTAATCACGGTAACATAGCTAGGATGATTTTTATGTATATTTTCAGCCTCATACAAAACACTGAATTATAGTGAAAAAAATCCCACAAATGAACGCAAAGTTTAATTTTGTGTTCCAAAAACGTGAGTTTTGTAAAGGGGTTGAATCTGCAGCCGAAAACACTTCCGACTTGTGCAGAGACATTCAAACCGCAACCGAACTGAACTACTTCGTTAATATTTGATTTTAGAAGTTTAAACTGTCTTGAGCTGAAATAAGCTGTATTTGTTGGGAAATTTCCCTCGAGATACCAGTGTTGCCCTCGTCTGTTCAATTGTCTAGTCCGCGATAATAACAATAGAAAAGTACAATAAAACTTGGAATGAGGTTAAAGTAGGTTGAAAGCACAACTCTGAAATAATAAAAGAAAGAGGACGAAGTCACAGTCTGCACTCAGCTTACAGTTTTCAGTGCGTTACGCGGCGTGACATATGGTCTCACACAAGAGGTGCGAAGACTTATGCCATATAAAAGACGTGAGTAAGTAGAACGTACCTTCAACGATGAACTATCTTTCGTTAGCTTACTGCCGAGACCCAATTCCCCGAGGCACCCAGTTGTCAAAGTCGCAGGAAATTCATGGCAGAATTTTCTGGCACTTGACATCGCGGATATTAAGTCTTGTAAGACAAGTATTAGTCTGTTAGTATTAACACTTCTTACCTTCCGCCAGCTAAAGCTTTGGCCGTTTGTAGAGATCAAAAACATGTTTGTCAATTGGCAGTAGTCAGTGAAAACGTTTGACAATTTTGGGCTTAAACTGGGTCAGTTTTCAGTTAAACGTATGCAGAGCAGCTTCCTCGGCACTTTTCAATCAGCATTTTGGCCATTCCTCAGTTGCAAGTTAACGCCGAGGGATATTTAAGACGTAAGTTAAACTTTGGGTTGTTTCTTAGCACTCATGTAACTTCTGGCTTTTTCCCATTTTAAAGTGATATTTCATTCCCTTATCAAGCCGTCAGCTAAAATTTCCGCCATTTCACATTTGTGCGTGGATGAGCTGAAGTTTTATTCATTTGGCAGTTGAATTGTATTCCTCCTCAACTTACTTATTTTGTGCATCTTGAAGACACCTCGAACTAAAATTGTTAAATTCATTGTTCGTAATCACTCTCGATCATCCCCCAATCTTCACCGCCTTTTTAAACGTTTTAGTCAAATTTACCTTTTTGGAGGTTTTCCATCCTACTATTTTAAAATTTCCTCCATTTTGAATGGAATAATTTTACTGATAAGATGTTGTTGCTCAGCCATTTCAAGTATGTATGTAGTGGTTTCGTTTCAAATCGTTTCTTAGGCTTTTTCTTATTTGAATCTTATTCGAATGAAGAACACTTGTTTGTACTCGACAAAATCTTGTACCCTCATTTAGCAATATATTCTTCATATCATAAGCGCTCCGAGTCAAACATCTGCAGCTTAACTAGATTTCGCTGGTTACGGCAGTCGGCGACGAAAGTGTTCAGACATTTTGCTTTTTGAAAGTCCTTTGCTATTGTTTTTACTGCTCTGGTGCCCAGCTTCCCCGGCCCCATCAATGTTGGTATGCAGAAGTCGGACCCTGGGGAAAACTATAACATTGAAAGGGGGAGTGGGAGAGGACTGGAGCACCACATAAAACCGAGAGTATTCAAAGAGTCTTCATAAATTCCAAATTTTCTATTTCAGTGACAAGGTGAAGTGTTTGAACCGGCTCAGCAATAATTGTCGCCGATTGTGGCTTGAAAGTTAAGTCCAACAAGCAAGAAAAGTACATTAAGCAAAAAAGTAAATTTGATTTGTAGTTCATGGAAGAATTTCCGTTTTCTATTTTTCCAGATCTCCGCGTGTTAAATAAAACGTCAGCTCCCGGAACGAGCTTGAGTTGTGTTTTTGTTTATGTCATTGACGAACAGGCCACCTGCAGTGAGTTTAGCAAACAGATGTCATAAGTGATATGTCCAATTATGGTGTTGGTCGAGTCGTAGATCGTAACTTGACAGTTGGCAGCAGTTAACGCGAAGTAAGAATAGTCCTCTTGAAGTGCCAGGAAACACAGAACACCCTTACAGTGTGGTTAATCTTGCAGTTTTATAGTCTGACAACATTGCAAGCATCGAAGTTATCTATCAGAAAAACGAAGGCCTTTTTTAGTTCAGCTAGCAGACAATTCGAACGCGTTTCCTGCACGAGCAACCCAAGGTCAAAAACACGCCATGCTGTAAATAAAATTGCATATTATTTGCATTTGGAATTTTTTTCTATTCTAAGTAAGGTATAGCTCACTTATGCGGCAGGAAGGCTACATATTTCTATTAACAACAGTCCTCTTCGTTGTCGACTGTTTTCCTATTTATGTAAGAGTTTAACTAAAAGTGTAACAAATTTGTTTTGCTCTTTGAAATAGTATTTGTACAAAGCTGACGCATCATGACAAGACCAAATTTGCATATTATGCTAGCGCAGTTCCTGCCTCACGTTTTCGCCTAAAAGGCTCATTGTAAGGCTCGAAAAATGACATGTAACGCGCCTTCACTAAAATTTCTAATGATGGAAACCTTTAAAGAAAAACCCGTTGACTTTTTTTAATATGAAATGAAATGAAAGAGGAAGAGGAAAAATTCATTTTGAAAGCCTCTAAATGAAGGAGAAAGGATTGATGCATCACCTATGCTAAAAATACCTAGTTTTATTATTTTTTTGGAGCAATATAAAACAATGTTTTGCATATGGATTTTAGAAACACGGTAGCGTTACTAGGACAATATGTTTGGCTCGAGTATACCACGGCTCATCAAAATTCTCTTCCTGCCAGCTCTTCCTACAAATGTCAAAACACTTTATTTAAACACAATCGTGTTTTCAACAGACCCTGAATATTTTTTGGCGAAACGACATGACGCAAAAAAGGCGTGATGTCACTCACGCATGTTTCATAATTTCTGCTTAGAAATTTCTAGTACGTTTTTTTACAAGTTGGAAAATCATATTTATCCCATGCATCACGAAATAAAATATGGTCTAGACACACACAAACACACTCACAAAAAAAAGAAAATGGCGCGACTAATGATGTAAGCCCGTAAGTATAATCGGGCAACAAAGTGTTTCAATGCACGAGAAAGCTGTCACTCATTTAGTCTCTTGCGTATGTTGACTACCTGTTGTATTTCCATCGCTAATTACATAATTGACCAATGGAATCACAATGGATTTGCACTTCAACAGCCAAATTACGATCGCAAAATTGCGTTGATTACGATAGACGCTTGTAGACAAAAACTCTCCGGATACCTTATTGGGCTTGAAATGGTTATATATTCCTTCCGGAATTGTTTATCAAATGTTCGATAGCGGATCCAGATCAAAGGCTCCACGCTGTTACAATTGAGCTCACGTAGATCCAGGCGAGTGTTGCGCCTTGGAAAAATGCAAATTATTCAAATTTTCTAATAACCACAGCACATATTATGTGTGACATAGTTAAACCAGAACTGAACGAAAGCAAAGCAAGCGTCGGCCGAAGGTAAGATTCTTCTGTAGCAGTAGGTTTTTTTCTGATTCGATTCTTCACGATGGCTTTACTGCAGCCTTCTGTTTTGAATTTGTGAAGGAATAGTTCTGCTTTTTCCTCTTTTCAGTGGCGTACAAATTAGGTGCCAGTGGTTGGCGAAGATTAAGTCATTGTGGTTTCAAATTTGTGGTTTTATTTGTAAACGAAAAAGCATCAAAATGATAAGATGCGGGATGGTTAATTTGAGTTAGCGAGCTATTTCTTGTGTTAACGCTGCAATACAGTTTCATACTTGGGATGCATGACAAGATCAGTGTTATCTACTTGTCACAAACTAATATATTTTTTTGCGGTGATGAATTTTCATTTATAGCCTGACCACGTAGTTCAACACTTAAAGGAACTTGCTGCAGTTCCTGTTTATGGCTTTGGGTAGATTTACGAAAATTTTTTTAGCCTTGTTGATGTCTTTTGCTGGATTTCTGAAATATAATTTGTTCTGAGCCTGTGAACTTAGTAGTTTGAGTATCAGGTTAAATATTTCATTTTATTATGCTTCAGGTATGATGAAAAACGTTGTACACACATTAACATAAGGGCAGTCGATATCTGAGAAACCTGAACAAGTTTTTCAAGTATTAAGCATTTTCAAGGCTTTTATCTAATTATAATATATAGAAACTATCAACACCAGTTCCCAAATGCGCTAAAACATAACATCACTCAAAGACACACTGATTACAAAATATGATGGGAAAATATAACTTATTTAAAATGCAAAGTCTAAGAAACGACGTCTTAGAGATTTGCAATACCATTATGTCAGTAGCAACAGGACTGAGGTGAAGCGTCCCTAAATGCACGAAAACATGCCGTCACTGATTTCAAAATATGCTAGGAATATGTAACTAATGCGAAATGACAGTTTAATAATGTTGTTGCAGATTTCCAATCCTAATGTGTAGCAACAGGATTGCGGTAAAGCGGTTTTGTCGAAACGGCCTTCGAAGGTTTTCGTCTACAGCAATATAACATGTCTTTTCATAGCTTTTTTTCGCTTGGCTCTCTCTTTGCCTGTTTAATATGCTATTAGGAATACAAGATTCCTATCGTTTTCCCCTTAACAATTTTACGATTCCAGCCATCTGCTTACGTATATTTTAACCTGAGGCCATGCCATGCCGAAACAAAAACAAACAATTTTAAAAGGAAGCACATTTTAAATAATAAAGCTGACAAAAGAACGATATTCAAAGCTGTAGGCTCATTTTCAAGAGCTAAAATGTTCGGAAAGCTTTCAAGCTATTGTATTATACACATTTTTACATTTATCATGTGAGAGAGAGAAGACCGAAGACCACGATTAACATCTTGAAAAAAAAATAGGCAATTTACGAGAAATCCTCACAGAATCACAGAATGTTGAAAGTTCGCTGGTATATGCTACAGTTTTACAGATTCAAGAGCAGATCCAAAATTACGAAATAGCAATTAAAAGCCAAATAAGACTCGATTTTTACGTTAATAATATACATGAAAAAATATCTCGATTCTGATTGGCTGAGAGGATTGCATTTCAACTGTCACACTGGTGCAAAAAGTGTAATACCAGTGCAAATTACACTGCTGAAGACAATGGGAAATCTTCTAAGCCAATGATATCAAGTGAAACGATGACAAGAATTTTATACGGAAAATTTGAAAGAAGTTTTCTCGAATGCGGAAAGATGGCTTCAAGAACTTGAGATCTTTCGGCACTTCCTCCAATAAGTAATCATATGGCTTTATCTCGTTATCTCGTTCATCAATTTGAAATTAATTTGCGCTTGTGAGTTTTTCGTAAAGCTGAAATTGCATTCGCCGAAGCGGCTCGTGCAATTTCAGCTTTTTTTAAAAAAAAAAAAAAAAAAAACTCACTCGTGCAAATAAATTCCAAATTGACCTCGAAACCTTATGATTACCGATACTAAGTGTGTACTGAAAAAAAATGCAAATGACAAATACGAAAAACATCCTGATGTACTTATATGTCTTAATTAAGCGAACAAAGTAGAAGATTTGTGTAGTAAGCCTTTTAATTCCCACGCCAGAGTAATAAGCATACCTTTCTTCCTGAATCGTCAAACCTTTCATCAGACGAACACATTCTCAAATGGATTTGCTCATGTTGGATAGTTTTAGCAACGTTATTTGCAACCTACTGGAGAGAGACCTAGACTAGTATAATGTCAGCTGCATTCACTCTTTTCTGTTGGTGAAATTTATTTGGCATCAGCTGATGACGGAGAAACAATGAAAGACTCGGAAGCGGAGGATCAAATTGTTTTATCATTAAGCCGGTCTTGAGGCAATAATAGGGAATTTTAACTGAGTGCCATGCAAATTGTATAACCCATTCATTTTCCTGGCCATGTTTAATCAAGGTAGAAATGATTAAACTTGACTACGTGTTTATCATTTTGAATGTGACGATCTTCATTAGAGATGGCGCAAAAACGTAAGAAAGATTTTTCCATAAGCAGCTGTTCATAACTTAAATTTTGCTTTTGTACGTCTCACGTTATCTTACTAAGTCGATAAGGAGTTAATAACATTTTGTGAGGAATTGTTACTTTTTTATCTGTTAATCTTAAGAAATTAAGGAACGTGATACAAGGATGATAATTTTCGCCTAACCTTCTAAAGAAAATTCGTACATTTCACACCCCTCACTAATTCAATTTAATTAACTCGATCAGAAATTATATTTTTGAAAAGGCGTTATCACGCATGAATTTATAAAAATGTTAATCTTCTGGACAAGACACATGCAATCAACGGAAACGCCAGAAGGATATCTAAAACGCATCAGTCCTAATGAACAGATAAGCTTAATTGACGAGTAAGGAATCCTCTCTTTAAAGAAAGCGCGAATTCTATGTAGTTTTTGGCAGCTGGCAGCGACCAGTCATTTGAAAGACATTTCATTTTGGAGCTCTTGTGACTCAAGATGCGGAAATAATCCTCCGAAGGTCTTGATGACCAGGCTCTAGGAAGAGATGTATGGGGTTACTTTAAATTTGGGACAATAGAGACCTACTGGCTTTACTTTAAGGTAACCCAAGTCAGCGAATAACTTTTGATCCTATGGTTATTACCATAGTTTTACCTTGACTGGTTTCTAAGTAACAGACAGAAACCATTGTTAGTAAAATTATACTGCATTGCTTTTGGAAAGGGGCTTATTTCACCAAAATCATCTCTGAATTTTATGCCATTTTCAAACAGTTTTATAAGCACTGTAGTTTAGCTATCTCAGAAGGGTTTCACAAATATGTTGTTATATACCTCCAACTCAAATATACTTGCCGTTGGTCAAAACTCACTAACTCCCTTGGGCGAATAAAAGTCACTCCCTAGGAAATAACAAGGACGGTAACTTTCAACTCGCACGTGATCAGGTCGTGCTTCTAGAAATCTCGGCAAATTTGTGAGCCAGCTGGCGTACGGCAAACGATTTCTTCGCTGTTTTTTTTTTCTACTTTTGAGTTGAAAGGTATAAGAAAACGCTTAATGACTGGCCCCACGGGAAACGGTATCGCTCCGTGGAACATTGAGCGGGGTCTCGGGGAAACGAAACTCACTGTTCCCCTTGGGGTTAGTCATTAAGTGCTTATTGTAGTTTTGAAAGTGTATGCCACAATAGGCATAGGCTAGCCTTGTTACAAAGATAAGCCTGCAAGAAATAAGCGCTTATTGTGAACATGGAATTCAAGGAGTTGGCCGGTTTAAATTGGTGTTTAAATGAACTTAATACTTTACAAAAACAATCACCCGACTGAAGATATCAATATTACGGACAACCTTTTGCCCAAAACGGAAGTATATCTATGACAATTCGACATTTCCAGCGTGCTTTTAACGACAGTACAGTATCTAGGATACGCTTTGCATATCTTTGAAAGTTTTATCCTAAATTTTTTATGTTTGTCGTTTATAATCCATGTTAATCTTCCCCATCCTTAGCCATCCTTTTTCTTTATTGGTTATATTATTATCATCACTTTATTAGTAAACTATTCATTTTCAGGCGAATCCTTCAATTTAAATATAATTTTGTTTGCGTCAAAAATAACTCAAAACACCGTAACAAGCATCCCTTATGCCATAAAAGGGGCACGAAACACGTCATGTACATGGCACAGGGTTTCCACTGAAGAATAATGGTGGCCTTTCCATGATACGCATACCCACCGTGCCTTTGATTTTAAATTAATTGTCAGTTTGGTGATTAAAAATGTATGACAGAGTACTGTCAATTTTGGTGGGTTTCAGAGACCACTTTTACTTCATGACTGGCATTTTAAGCGATGTATTTATTCAAAGAAAACAATTTCGATCACGACCTACATCGGCGCAGCGCCCAAGTCTTCTTAAGGAAACGGTTTGTATATAAGCTTTTCGTTATTTGTCTGTTTAGTATAATTGTCCGACTATAAATGCCTCTCTGCTCTATAAATGTAAACTTGTGTAGTTGCAAGTGATCGAACATGGGTGTTCTTAGTTATACAAATAATTCCAAGAGCCCGACCGATCAGTCAGACGAAAACCTTTCTCGCCGTCTTGATGTCTGTCTCAACCATATTATATTTTTGTGGCTGGGGGCACAATTTCAAAATATGCATGACAATTCTTACTTTTAGATGGTAATGTTTTAGAGACAATCTACTGAAAATACGCCTAAAACTGTAATTGATCGGTAAAAGATTAAAATAACAAATGTAAAATTTGTGAAAATCGAGGTGCACAGTTCATTTCATAAAATTCAAAGAAAAAAATAAACGTCTGATAAAATATGTATAGTTTACCTTTCCCAAATTATTGCGTGTTATTTAAGGTAATTACGTTCGCAGCAGCTCATGCTTTTCATGATTGTGAGACAAACATCTCTCGCCTGGGCCAATTGAAAACTGGCTTTAAATGGTCCATGGAAGTAGCCATAAAATTATCTATGCAAAGAATAAAATTATTTTGGTTTTGCTTTCAACTGAGGTATAGCAAATCTACGACATCTGAATACGTTCTCGTTGGTTTCAAGGGAGCTGTGTCACAGGCAATTAAAACGACCGTGGAATTTGAATAAATCACTCTTCACGACGAACACGTCAAAGAGAAACGGCTCAAAGATCTTGTCCAGCGGCTTACACTGATACGAATCAAGATATAGGGTTGTCTTCTAATCGAAAACACAGTCATAACAGGATTAGCAGCCAGTCGATGTTTTCAATTGGAAACACGCTCACGACCAAACAGTGGTAATATATGGCGATTGAAAAAGCAAATAAGAAGAAATGAAATTCAAGCTCTAGCGCCATCCGCGTAAGTCTCTTGTTCAATTTTTTACTTTTTTCACTTTATTAATTATGTTTTATGGTTCCTTTTCCTAAATGTTGTTCACACATATACCAACCCAAAGCTAATAATTCACCGAGTTTTGAATGTAAAATGGATGGATTTGTATGCAGTTATAATATCTCGAAAACTAATGAAACGTCAAAGCCAAAGAAGTTGTTTTTGAAAGAGGAAATTATTCTATTTGTCAGGCTGAAATGCTAACAAACATAGCCAAGCGTGTTCTGTTGATGATAACTATTAAATCCTCTGTTTTTCAGAATCAAGTTCAAAACTTAAGCCATTTGTTTTTTATTTCTTTAACCTTACTTGATTTCTATTTCATCTTTCCTTGCAAGAAATGAATTTTCTATAAACAAGATTCAATATTATTCATTCCATGTAGAATGGAATAATTATGCAGATGCTGTCATATCTGGCGCAATAGCATAATCATTTTTCTCTGTCAACATAACGATCTTAAGTGTCCTTTTACTTTTTCTGCGATAATGGGATGCCAAAAGCCACAAGCTTTTAAACTTCATACATTAACAGATTTATGTGAGCTTATAGTTTTACGCGGTTACGTGTTAAAGCCAAAATAGTTTCCCAGCAAAAGAACGACACTTAAAAGGGGAACAATTACTCCAAATCAACAAGGTACATTTCTTGTCGATGCTCCTGTTTTTAATATTAACCGTTATCAAAATGTACAGAACCATGTCAAAATTAAACGATATACTGTCGTATCCACACCAGTCAATATTTCTGATGAGTCATACCTGAGACGTGTATTAAATAACCTACTCCGTAGATCGACAATCACGCATGCATGTTAAATCCTAAACACGCAAGGGAAAATTAACTGCGTCACTTGATAGTAGGATTTGTCGGATTTTTGGAAACAAGATTCTGAAGTGAGACTTAGTGTGAAAAATAATTGGACCATAATACAACACTGTAAACCGATATTACTGATAGTCGAATATGAACACAAGAATATGCAAAATAATAATGATAATAATAATAAAAATATTGTCCTCGATCGCTATTCCTCGTGAAGAATAATTTATATATTTTCACGAGAGCTATTCTTTGAATGTGCAACTATTAGTATATTGCAAAGAAATTGGAAAGGTTAATTTGCACAGCAGGTTAAATATTCAGATTTTATTGATTTATCTGCCCTTGTCTCTTTACTCGAGACGTGGCCGGACAGACTCAAGAAACAAACAAAGAAGCACGCACGCAAAAATACTAATATTCCGGGAGAATTGTTATCGAATATAACGGCAATAGTATTTGAGAACACATTGTTCTTAAGAATTAGAGTTACCATTGGAGAGTAGTGTCTTTAGACAAAATGAAGTTCTGAAAGCGAAAGAAAAGAAATTGCATTTAAGGTACTGTTATTTCTATTGCTATGCACAGTCACTCCAGTAAATGTTTGTTTTATCTAAGCTGGGCCATTTGTTACAAGAGACATTAGCCTTAATATGTATGCCCCCCTTAGTCAAATGCATTGGATAGTTCACAGGAGATCCATGCGTTGTTAAATGTTTTGTTTTGCTAAGCGGAACGGAATTGGCGCGGGAAATCCAGCTAACTGATTGGTCAACAGCAAACAAACCTGTCTAACCGGTCCTCTGGAGTACAAATACCGCGTGATATTTGTACTCGTTTTGGGCGTTATTTGTACTCTACGAGGTGCAGTTGGATAATAATTGTTATTATTATATCAACGATAGTAATAAATGAAACTTTCCTCCAGGGAGATATATGGTTAATGAATGAAACAGGAGACATATCGCCTTATTTTTGCTTCCGACGCTTTTAAATCTTCTTAAATTTGGCTAAAGAAACGGTTTTACGTACACTGGTGCAAATCCCTTCCGAAACGAGTCAGAAAAGACCGTGACGAAAACAAAGGTGAATCAGTTTACTTTTATTATATGTTATTTATTGAAAGAGTTACCAATGAATTATGTTGAAATGTTTGTGTAAGATTGGCTAGTGCGTTACCATGAAAACAGGAGGGAAGGCCTTTCTGTTGACAACACATCGCATAATGAATATTCTATTCTCCCTAAGAGAAGATGGGAGATGTTGAAGAGCCCTCGTCAGTGTCACGTTTCTTTTTACACTCGGAGCATATCGAAAAAACTGAAACCACCGTGAAACTACTTAAGATAACATAGACCGCTTTCAGGAACACAACTTACAGTAAAGCAATAAGATTTCCCTTCACCATGAAAAGCGGAGGCTGACTGAGATCCTTTAAGCACCTTCAAAAGAAAGCCAGAAACTTTGGAGTATATTGTTGTAGAACGAATTTTTCTTCATTTGTATAGTGTCAGTGCAAAGCAAACATTGCTTACATTGGTCCTGAAAATCCTCAATAGGGAGTGGCAAATTACGTAAACACAATTACGTATACAAACGTGTTTTTTTTTTAAGCAACCCATTTGATTGGCTGCGATCGTTGACTATTCAACGATAGTCAACGCACGATCTTATGGCATGCAGTTCTTACGTTAAGTACTTATTGCATGCACGGTTATCTTTTCAAAATGGCGGTAAAAACCCCCGCGAACTGTCTACGATAGAAATCGCTGTTAAAAGTCAGTGTCTATCTGTGAGAACTGCCTGCCTGCCACAAATTTAAGATTAGAATAATTGCGCTCCATGTATATTGCTATTAGTTGTTCACTGGACATCTTGTATAAAATATATGCCTAAGTAAGTTTACAGTCGGTATGATACGTGAATAGGGAGTCTGAATGACTAATAGCTCAGTAAGAATTAACAGTTGATAAAAATGAATTACCAGCTGAGAAGTGACGCTTTTGGCTAACAGCTGCGGTTTATGAAATTGGCTGATAGCAGAGAAATGCTCTGGAATTTTAAATCAAAGTGAAATGCCAACTGAGAAATGACGTTTTTGAACGTTTAGCTAAGGGTTGCGGTCTACAAAATTATATATATATAAAAATGGATTACAATATTTATAAATTAGGAGGCCACATCAGCATTAATTGGTTCTTATGTGAGCCATCTATCCTTGTGAAATTGGAATTTGTAAAAGCCGGAGAAAAAACTCTAAGCAAGGTGAAAACCAACAGTAATATCTACCCGCTCGAATCGACCCGGGCCACATTGGTGGAAGGCAAGCGTTCTCAGCACTGCGCCATTCCTGCTCCCCCAAAATTGACTGATAGCAGATAAACGGGAAGAAATTTCAACTGATAGCTGAGATTGCAACAGAGCCATTATCCCCATCAGGGCCTTCTAAATAATATCACCAAGTAAAGCATTTTATTATAATTTTCGTGGACCCATGTCGCTGAGTGTGATCAAGCAGTTCAGGTACTTTTAAACAGACAGAACGCCTCTTGGTTCACGTCAACGTAGTCTTGGCTTTACGACAGAACGCAGATTACTTTCTTCATCTTTAATACATCAGATGAAAAAGTCAATATTTTCCAAGAATAGGAAGGAAATAGTCAAAAATTCCTTCCAGCGACAGCTTTAAATCTCTATTACGTTTTCATCATTTGAAAAAGTCAATATTTTCCAAGAAAAGGAAGGAAATAGTCAAAAAGTACTTCATGTGACAATTTCTCTCTATTAGACTTTTTATCTTTAATACATCATTTGAAAAAGTCAATATTTCCAAGAAATTGAAGGGAATATTCAAAAATTTTTCATGCGACAACTTAAACTCTCTATTCAACTTTGATACATCATTTGAAAAATAATGTCCAATAAAAGGAAGGGGATATTCAAAAATTTCAACATGCGACAACTTAAACTTTCTATTGTACCGTTTGCACAATTTTTTTTCTGTAATACCGCTTCACTTAACAAATCCGGGTTGATTGTTCTGTCGTTTCAAAATTTAATTTGGAAGTAAAACCTATGCGCCGATCGACAAATGCGCAATTAAATCCTAACCCAAACACGCCTTCTGGATCTTTTCAGTCTTGCTTGCAACCGAGATATGTTAGATAACTAAACTTTCGTGATTTTATCCACACAATATTAATTACGTGCGGGGAAACATTTTATCTATGTGGTGGTGCCGGATTTTATTTTTGTTTTTTCCTCCGAACAATATCTGTTTTCGGCACGGTCAAACGAAACACGTGCGAAAATTAAAAACAAAAACGGAAACTGTATGCGCGTTTCGGAAGCGTACCGGAATTGAAGATGTTTTAATCCGATACAAAATGAAAGACGGATCTAACCTTGAAGAAAACAACTTTCGGCGATATCTAACGTTTAGCTAAGGCGCATTACATTGTAGCATTTTAACCTCTCCTGAAAACGTTAAGCTTGAAGTTTTCAGGACTGACTTTACTTGTATTGAATCTTCTACCATAGCCAACAATTGTCAACTCATTGCAAAATAAATAGGTGAATGCTTAAAGTTACTCTCTAATAAATATTTTCAACATCTCCAACAGATATTGTATTTATAACATTGATATATCAATTGTGCTTGAGATTTGACTGTCGAAATTTTGCTCAGCTTTTACTTATTTCACCCTAAAATGAGAAAAACGATAATAAAAAATAAAGATAAAAAATAAAACTTTAATCTGAAAATCTGCAAATTTCTGAACCTCTTAATTTCTAGTTGTCTTAGGAATATGGAAATAATTTCCTTGCTAGCTTTCCATGTTTAGCCTTCCTCACTTCCTAATGTGTTTCTATCATTTATGAAGGACTTTTCCAAAGAATCTAGCCTTTATTGTTCTTAACCCAATTAATTGCTTTAAGGATATTTAAAAGGATCCAGAGGGTATAAATAAAAAAGCTCATTGCAAAGGCCTATCATTTGACTTCAAAAACAAACGACTCTAAAGTAATTATACAAAACAATCAATTGAACTGTATGTAGAAAAAAAAATCCGCCTCCGTAATGACAAAATAGCGCACATTTTTTGGCGTGATTTACAACCCATCAATCTAAAAGTGCATATTTAGTGGTATTAAATCCATATTCAGCTGGTCACCCAAAATCTTGTTTCTCCTATCTACGTATTATTTTTTTCTGACTTCCTTAATAAAATTTTAATTTCAAAGTGTAACGCACATTGCAGTTTCTTTACATTTCAGAAACGGTAAACAACACCCGGAGATTCTATATAATAGCGAGCTTAGGGGGCGATTTTGTTGTCACAGGAAAATTGCTCTGGAGTATTGTAAACTTTGCTTAAGGCTTTTATTGAAGAGACATCTTAATTTCCCTTAAGAAGTAGTAAAACCACATGGAATTAGCAAAACCCCTAAAGTTAAATGAAAAATAGAGCATAAATTATGTCCAAATGGTCTTATGATTTTGCTGTAAGGAAAATTGCTGAAAGACAAAAGCAGAAAAGTTGGTGTACCAAGTTCTTCTGGCGGGAACGATGCCGGCAGCAAGCAGTGCCACTCTGCAGGGATACTCGGCGACATTATGTTGAGAACCTAGGCATTATTACAAAAACAAAACAAAACAAAAACATAAACGCGGTTGAAGAGCAAACAATTCATGAATTGAAGATATTCAATACACGGCTTATAATTAGCGGTTTTATCGCTGTGTCTAAGGATATCGCGACATACATGATGTAAGCGTGATAAAAAGTTATAATCAAAATTAATTCTGCGCCACTCAAGCTCACCTTGTGGTATATTTCCCACCTACAGGTCGACTGCGGCGAGGTTATTAGTAAAGGCGTAAAAGGCAAATCTACGATAAGCCTGGCCAATGAAAATCTTAACCACAACAGAAGAGAGAAGTCTCCTTTGAAACAAACCATATGGTAATTTATTGTTTTTTGTTGTACTTCTTTCAATTCAATCGTTTGTATGTTCGAACACGTGGCTTCGGTTTATCTTTTTGATCACCGTGAAGCTTGTTTGAAGAAGACTCGGAGAAACAAACACCTCAAAACTGCGCTCCAGCAGAAAAGGCCACAACAAACTCAACATTGCCCCTAAAAAAATATAAGCATAGAACCTGGGAGTGCTACCACGCTCGAAGGGAAGGCACGACAGGATTTTAAACTGGCTTTCACAAAGACAAAAGGTAACCGAGATTCTGGTGAGAAAATCGCCAATGTTTCACTCAAGCATTTCAGGCGTGTTATTGAAGAAACATCACGTCTCTAACAATAACAAGTTGCAACGAAAATCACTTCTTGAGTACCCCAGGGCCTCAATTGCGTCCGCTCTAAGCAGCAGGCGCGTGACGGCGGAGTCGTTTGGCTCCGCTAACGACCGGCGTTTAACGATCAACGTCAGCGGGATCAAGTTTCAAACGTGGCAGAGCACGTTGCTGCGTTTTCCAGATTCTTTGCTTGGGAGCAGCGAAACGATGAAGCAATTTTACGACGACCGACGGAAGGAGTACTTTCTCGATCGAGACCCCTATTTGTTCAAGTTTGTTTTGAATTATTACCGCTACGGTAAACTACACTGTTCACAGGAAGACTGTCCCGCAGCGTTCGAAGAGGAATTGCAATTTTATGGTTTTTCGATTTACGATGTTGACAATTGTTGCTGGGAGCACTGCAGTGCCAAAGAGAAATCAGTCCTTGTTGAAGGTGACGAAGATGAACTCAAAGGGGAATCTGTCAATTGCCATGGAAATTTATGCGACCTGCACTGTGAACCAAAACTTTCGCTGCAGCAGAAGATTTGGCGGACAATAGGTCCTTCAAAGACAACGAAAACAGGAGTAATATTTCATATCATATACGGGTTTTTTATTTTTGTTAGTGTATTAATAGCATCATTGGAGACATTACAATGCGGGGAGAATTTGACGTGTGGTGAAGCTTACAACAAAATCTTCTTCACGGTGGAGTCAATATGCGTTGTTATATTCACAGTCGAACTTCTGATCCGGTTTTACGTTTGCCCAAAGAAGAAGAAATTTATGTTGGACGCCATGAATGTTATCGATACATTGGCGATTCTGCCTTATTACATAACGTTGGTTGTGACTAGTTTTGGAGTAGAAACGAGCTTTCTTCAAATACTGAAAGTACTACGGGTGATTCGGATTCTGAAACTTACTCGGAATTCGCGAAGACTTCGATGTTTATTGCTTACTCTTCGTCGATGTGCCGTAGACATCGTCTTCCTTTACTGTATTTGTTTCTTAGCAATTATCCTATTTGGAACAGCAATTTTTTATTTGGAGCTCGTGGAAGGCGATCCACAGTTCTCCAGCATTCCAGAATCATTTTGGTACATTTGTGTCACGCTTATGACTGTCGGGTGAGTACCGTTTATTCATGTCATTATTCTTCTGTACTCGAAGTATCGAAATCGATGTTTAAATGTTGAATTTGTGTCAGTTAGTCTTATAAGTCTAAAAAGTCGGCTGGTAGAATTCATTATTTTATGCATATCACTTTCACTCTTGGTAATCAAGATTTAAATTTTCTGCAATTTTTTTCGAACCTTACACCGCATCAAATTATGGGTCAAATTAAAAAAAAATCAGATTATGATTTTTTATCGTCGCGATTCCCGAACGATTTTGTACTTGAAAAAACAAAGAATAGATTGCCCAATTTTCATAAAGAATTATTCTTTAGGATAACTACGTAAATATTTACCATTTCATGGTCTCAGTTTAGACTACATTGTGGTCGCTCAAGCCCACGCCTAAAAGCTTTTTACTGCTGGGCGACTTCTCGTCGTTTGAATTAATTATGCGTTGAGTTACGTTAAAAGCAAAGTATTTGCGGCCTTCCGCACAACCTTAATAAAAGACAATACGGTAAAAGGTTCAAGAGTTTGTCAATTCCGTCTTTTAGTTTTAGCATTATTACACTAAAAAGCTATGGTACAAAAATGGACTTCTTGAATGGGTGCCTGCTTCGAGTTTTATCAATCTAACCAAAAGCATCTTGTATATCTTCAATCCATTTTTGGTTGCCCTAAAAGCTTTGTAATCTCCAATTCAGATTTGAAAGGAAAGAAGCACGACATGGTGATCTAAAACAATTGTCTATTTTTAATCACTCTTAATACTCATATTTTTGTCTTGCGTGTTCGAGGCTGTTTGCATAAAGAGCTGCGATACATCTTATTTGTACAAGGGTGCGAACGAGTCTGAAAAAAAAGCTTTGAAAAGAAAGATTACCTAAGTTGTAACTGTCAATCGTTAAAAGAGGCGATTTTTTTCACTGTCAGCTGTGGGATTAAAATCAATGGGACAATGTTTCAATGGGTTTAAATGGCGTCTAAGACAAATGGCTTAAACTGAAGTCGGTCAATCGACAAGAGTAGAATTTTTGAAGACATCTTGAGGTTTAAATGGACGGGCTGGTGTTCAATGGGTTTTAAAAAGCACTAAAAGACACATGGCCTAAATTGCTATCTTCAACGATCAGATAAGTTTCGTTGTAAGTGTCAATGCAAAAAGGATTTCCATGCCTTTTAACATGGAGGTCAACATGATAAATAAACCCCAACTAAAATGAAAAAAAAGCGGATAATTTTACAGTGAACTCTCAAAGGACCTCAGCGCTAAGTTAGTAATCTTTATCTCTTAATGAATAAAAAGTTTGTTACGGAAGTCGAAGACGCATTTTGTGTCACATTTGCGCGCTTGAGCAGTACTCATTTCCATAGAATCAAATTCTTGGACGTCACTCAGATTTGCACGCAAACTGGTTGAAACAACCTGAAAGGTGAAACTTTTGTCCCCAAAAGGGGTCAAATTACTCAATACACATGTATATCCTCAGTAGCAAAGTTTTGTTAGAGACTTTTATTTCAGTTTGGTGTTTAATTAGAACCAATCATGAATTAAACATTTCGAGGAAGGATTGCGCGGGTAGATATTGAGAAACAATTCCTAATAAACGACTATTTCCCTTGCTTTTCTCTGGATATGTTAGTCTTTTTTATGATGTTTTTAAAAATATATTTTATATCGATGCATGACTCTACGGAACGCTAACTCTGCTTGCAGTCACACTAGTTTGCTGAAGAATGCGCAATAAATCTAGACACATGAGTTGGATGAATTTGGCCACACAGTGGCGTGTTTAATATGATTCAGGACACTTAATTGTGGCAACACATTAAATCTACAAGATTTCCATTGTTCAGCAAAGGTGGGGCGAAAAAGACGCACCCACATTTCTAAATGTAAAAGAAAAATCTGATGTCTAGTAACAGGGGGTGGGGTGGGGGGAGGGGGGGGGGAAATTATTTTCCTTTCGAGATACCAACGGTACGAGGGCCGAGGGAAGAAGGGCGAATTGCTCAAGAGAAATATCTTTTATCCTCGAGGAAACGCCCCGCTATCACCTGGAGTGATAGTTGACATAAACCAGGTTACAGACCATTGCGTGACTGTCATGGGTCGACATAAATAACATTATGCGTGAACATAATGTTTGGTTTTTTGGTGTTACAAGTAATCTCTTAGGAAAGCTTAAGTAGCAGTGAAAAGTAAACAAAACCCAGGAAATTACTTTGTTGAAAACAAGAAACAAACAGAAAGAACAACGACAACAACAACAAAAAAAACAAAACAAAAAAAAAAAAAGAAGTAGACCCATATTTGCCCCCTTAAAATTGCTGTACCAACGTTGTGGGCGTAAAATTGAACGCCTTGTAAAAAGCTTTTAAACAGACCAGTTGTCAATGCATTAATGTTTCTCGCTTAACATACGCCTATCGCTAAGAGATGACTGCGGTAGAAGATAAAAATTCTTATCTGCTGCCAAGTCTACAAGTACTACCGTGAGAGGCGCTGTGGCTTTAGCGTTAGTGCGCTTATTGATTCCAGATCGAGCTGTCCGGCTTCGAGCCATGGTCGGACACATTGTGTTGTGTTCTTGGGCAAGATGTTTTACTCTCACAGTGCCTGTGTCAACCTAGGTGTATAAACTGGTACCGACGAATTTAATGCTGGGGGCAGCCCTGCGATGGACTAGAATCCCATCCAGGGGGGAGTAGAAATACTCCGTGCGGAAGTAGAGATAAGCTCCGGCCTGATGGGCTACTTGGCTCATATCCACAAGTATTACCAGGCTTAATGTTATTGTTTGATTATTTTCTCATCGTGTAGCTATGGTGATGTAGTGCCATCGTCTGTTCTTGGTAAGATCGTCGGATCCGTTTGTTGTGTTTCTGGTGTTGTGTTACTAGCGTTACCGATTCCCATACTGCAAGAAAAGCAAGTGCCTTGCACGTTAGAGTCTGTGACGTCACGAAGGCGGCGGAGGCCAGAGAAGACTTTTAACGACTGTGCATCCTGTTTAAAGGAAAACCGATGTTCACTAGCACAGATCGTCCCTAATGGCGAAGTCAATGGAGAAAACTCAAAGTTAATGGGAAATCACACTTGAAGACTTAAATCGTCAGAAGGTTCATCTATCTTTTAAAGGAATAACCGCAATTGGTTTAGTAACGAACGTGATTTAATGTTAAAAGTGTAATAGCTTTCGTCCTCATTTTTTTTAATGCCGGAACGATAAGCCCGCCGCGGTTTGGCTTCGGTTGACTATTCGAGAACCTAGAAGCATGGAGAAATTTGCAATTTAGGTCCGGTGCTTTTGAGCACACGCTAGACGTGGATACAACTTCATTTGCCTAACTTATCCCTCCATCCAACATAAAATTTTGATCTTGTGATTGCCAACATTGTGTTGGGTGGAGAGGGGAAACAGCAACGCGTTTCTAAACGAGTAGTAGAACCTTTTTCAAACTTGTAAAACACAGATAACTATTATGCAAGTGTCCCAAGGACATTTGTCCACGATTGTAAATCAACTGCTTATAAGGCTGTCCTTATCGTACACTACAAAGCAATATCACATGAAAGTAGTCCGTGATGTATTTATTTATTCTCGTTATCTTTCTACATGAGACGGCGTTCTATTGTAAGGAGAAATTAGTTTTTGATCACGGAGTGAAAAAGTTAGACACATGTTAACTAACGATCAATATTTACTAGTTTCCTTGGAGAGATATCTGATAGAGCTTTTACTATTTTCAGAAGAAAAAATCATTAATTTTCCAAGAAATTGCTATTATTGAGGTACATATCCGTTGTAGCTAAATGATACTCTTTGACATAAATAGGTTTCTACGTGAAGTAATTGTTAAAAGATACTTCATACTATTTTATTACTTAACTGTATAGTATTTGGCTAATCATTCTGTTCCAGATCACTGTATTCCAGTTCTATTAATTAGTTATAAAATGTTATCATATAACAAGCGTACTGATTGGCCTATGAGAGCACGTCAATGACGAATCATTGCGCTTTGTGTGCTCCAGTCCATAAAAGAGGTCACAACCTCATGTAAACGATTCCTAAAATTGACAGCATTCGAAAGTATTCAATCCTGTAATTTTCCAAGCGCTAGCATTAGGCAGGAAAAGCACAAGCGCCATTTCTTTTAATTCCAAAGTGAATTTTAAGGGTTCTAAGCAGGCAGCTTTCCTGAACCACAGGGGTACATAACAGTGATAGTACATGCAATAGCTGTTATTACAGTTGAGCCTGCGGTCAAACATTCTTTTGTTTAAAAAGGCATACAAATCGGCGAACAGGTCAATACAAAGCAAAATTGACCCCTTCGCCTCGGTTTCATGTTAAACCGCCGGCGGATAACTGTAATAACAGCTCTTAACTGGCGACGGGTAAAATTAGGAACAAATTATATTTAGTTCCAGCATAGCGGGAGATACAGTGGGATCTCGCTTTTTCGAACCCCCAAGGGAAGCGAAAATTAGTTCGAAAAATTGCATAGTTCAAAAAACCGGGGGTAAAATTAGAGTGCCTGACTGAGGAATGGAACGAATTTAGGTTCGAGTTATCGGGATGTTTGAAAAATTGAGAGTTCGAGAACTTCGGTATTTCACTGTAGCTAATGAGCTTGGTAAACATTAAAGAAGAAAACAAACAGGCTAAGATTTAGGTTGGAAGGCACTTGACCCTGCACATCTTTTTTTTTTATGCTCATAGACTATACATGAATTATCTAATCGCAATTAACTGTATGAGAACAAATAGCCACCTTTTGTATTTTGCTAAGCTTTGTGCAGGGTCAAGCCCCAAAACAGCCAACAAAAACATACAACAAAGATCTTTGTCAGGTTTAATAACCATTTCGCTCTATTAACTATGGTTTCAGGGCCTTTTCTGGAGTAGCTAACATCCATAAAAAGTGTTGTTCATTTATTATGGAATTTATTTTACTAAAATAAAGGAGAACATGACCCATAAGTGCAAAACAACCAGTAGTCAGAAAAAAACTTGCTCACTAAATCGCAAAACTAAATTAACATAAATACTGCATATATATTTACTATAGCTATCATAGTGTAAACCGTAATGAACTATAAACAATACAATAATAAACTTAAATGTCATGGAAAATTGTGACATATTTTACAATGGTATTAATTGAACTAAGAGGAGTGCTTTTATAGCCTCTTAAAGATCTATCATTTTCGAAATATTGTACATTTCCTCAAAAGCATGCTACAAGCTGTAGATAATGCCGTGTTTTGGCAAAACGTAGTGTTATATTTCGAAAACGATCCACTCAGTCCGAGCTTTTAGACGTTTTCTATTGTGGTCACGTGAGATACCAAGTATGGGCGTGCTTCGGAACAATCAAAGGAAACGTAGTCCAGTCCCTGAACTCTCCTTCCTTCCCGCCTCTTACTGGGGCTGAACCAGGGCGGGCGAAAGAAGAGTCCAGGATAACCTGCATGCGCATGCTCAGAACGAACCAATAAAAAATTACTAGGTCTCAACCACGCCGCTCGCGTCAATGCCTTTTTCAGCTCGCGCTCTGAAAGAAAACATTTTCTTTGATGTAGATATTGTCGTAAAAGACATAAAACCGTAAAAATCGAAACATGGTTTATCGTGGTCTGTACTCTTATCGACAACGAGTACGAGTCATTACTCTTTTCCCAAACATTTTTACGTGTTGTTTCTGTATGTTGAGCGTTTTTGCAAAAGTTTTTGAAAGGAAAGTCTGACGCGTGCAAGTAGCTCATTTGCATAATGCAGCGCGTGCACTTTCAAGTCCGAGTCGGTGTTTTCAATTGTTAAAGGGGCTCAGTCACGGCATCTTGAGTTATTTTGCGCATAGAAAAAAATAACCGTTAAATTGTATGAAACCTAAAAATAACGTAACACTTTGTAAAGATAGAAAAACATCAAAGAGACGATAATAAACCATAAAGGAACAAGGATGGTTAAGGATGGAGAAGATTGACGCGGATTGCAAACAACGAATTTGAAAAGTTTTGCTAAGCTTTTCAAACGTGACTGAGCCCCTTTAACAAATCTTGACAAAGATTTCTTTCGTTATCTTTGATATTGTGATAAAAAAACAAATCGAATGTGGTTTAGCGTGGCACTGGTGAAATTCCACTGATTTGGGATTAATTGACATGTTTTTTAATCAATCTGAATGCAGAAATTGTTGCTCGTATATTATCCGATTCAGAAAATCGCGCCACAAGCCAAATCTGGAAAATACTTCCAAATATGGTTTTTCCCCCGATTTGGGGGGAAAAATGGCGGCGTTCTGATCATGCGTATGTAAGTTATCCTGGACTCTTCTTTCGCCCGCCCGGGTTCAGCCCCTATATGGGGCAGGAAGAAAGGAGAGTTCAGGGACTGGACTAAAGGAAACGAGAATCGAACAAACACGGTGGACTTTGATGCCCACTGGACTTCAGGAGCCAAAAAAAGGAGGTTTTGAGATTTCCTTAGCAACAGACTTGTAGTTAAGTTCCCCCCCCCTTTAAGTCATCATTTTTTTTTTGTTAAACCAACAACAACAACAACAACAACAACAAAGGTTTGGCAATAATACTCTGCAAAATTCGCCACACCATGGCTTTTTGTCTTTCACTTTCCTGAAATTTTATTGGCTACTTTAAACTTACCATGATAACTGATTATTGTTTATTTTGCTTTACTGCCCATTCTCATTGGCTTAGGAAAAGATACGATTTAAAGCAAAAAATAATGCAATTCGTGGATAAATCACACCGTTGAGAACCAATCAGATTGCAGGGATAACCAGTGATTTCAAAATGGCTTTAATAAAAGGTAGAATATCAGGCATTACATTAAAGAAAAAGTAAAAAAAATATATAATAATTAAGAGGGTCCCGTTTATCAGATCTAGTTCCGTAATTCTTGTTTTACAACAAAAATGATATTACATTTTGCCAGGAGCCATAATCAGGGACGGAGACCGTAAGCGCGCGTCATTTCTGGTATTGGGGTTGGCGCCATGATATGGGACAATTTTTCTATTTTTAGAACAAATTGCGCCATCGCCTGCGGCACACGCGCGTACATTGCTGCGAGGATCGCGGATGTCGCGCAGGGGAAATGGCGTCCGAAATCGTTTATGCTTTAAATTTGGCCCACAACTCAACGCCTTTATGGCTGTTGGAATTTTGCTTAAGTATTTTCGCCGTAGGTCGCTCCAGTTTGAGTGAAGACAGTGCCGAATTTAGGTATGTCCCGCTTTATATCGCTGACAAAATTGAGTTCCGCTGCTCCTTTTACAAGAACTTCACATTACTCCACTCTAAATTTCATATATGAAGAAGATTAACAGCTTTTTTGCAACACAGAAAAAAAAAACTAGTTGGATATGTTTGGATATGGCATCGTTAAGGTCCAATAAGTGACAATAGGTTTATGTCCGTAGATGCTGCTTAGTTTTGTTTGTGTAAAAATCCAATAAATTTTCTGTTGTCGATGAATGAGAGCGCCCGCCGATGCGTGTTTTGCACAGCTAGTAAAACATGACAAATTGGACTTCGTACTTTGATGTGAAAACGTACATCGAACTCATAAAATATCTCTAATTTTTGAATATGTTTAAGGTTGACTAATGTTTGAGAACATATTAAAAGCTTAGCTGAAAATATGTGAATACAGTAGAAATAATCAGAAAAGTTACGATGACGCTTTTAATGAACTCGCGAATAAAGATTTCAATTGAATCAAAACTCCCTGTCTATTTTTTTTCGCAGTGTAAAGTTTCACTATGTGAAAGAAACACACATGATGTTAGTAGCCTTTTGGTGAAAGTTAGTAAATTTGTTGTAGTATCTCAGCACAAAAGACAACGAAACAAATCTTTTTCCCGATTTGTTCATAATCTGAAAACACCGACTCGGACTTGAAAGTGCACGCGCTGCATTATGCAAATAAACTACTCGTACGCGTCAGACTTGCCTTCAAAAACTTTTGCAAACTCGCCAAACGAGCAGAAACAACAAGAAACTATCAAACATAGGTTTTGGTTATGATAAAGCATTGTTTGGCAAACTCACAAATTAACTCGATACCGGAGTAAACAGTTTTCTTACAGAACTTTTCTCTACAAAACAAACCGTACAAAAGTTTACTGGAATAACTAGCCGGCGAACGGTTTTTATTCGTTTAC
>JAHPZR010014216.1:0-36312 GCA_019787425.1 Platygyra sinensis
TTACTCGGAATTCGCGAAGACTTCGATGTTTATTGCTTACTCGTCGTCGATGTGCCGTAGACATCGTCTTCCTTTACTGTATTTGTTTCTTAGCAATTATCCTATTTGGAACAGCAATTTTTTATTTGGAGCTCGTGGAAGGCGATCCACAGTTCTCCAGCATTCCAGAATCATTTTGGTACATTTGTGTCACGCTTATGACTGTCGGGTGAGTACCGTTTATTCATGTCATTATTCTTCTGTACTCGAAGTATCGAAATCGATGTTTAAATGTTGAATTTGTGTCAGTTAGTCTTATAAGTCTAAAAAGTCGGCTGGTAGAATTCATTATTTTATGCATATCACTTTCACTCTTGGTAATCAAGATTTAAATTTTCTGCAATTTTTTTCGAACCTTACACCGCATCAAATTATGGGTCAAATTAAAAAAAAATCAGATTATGATTTTTTATCGTCGCGATTCCCGAACGATTTTGTACTTGAAAAAACAAAGAATAGATTGCCCAATTTTCATAAAGAATTATTCTTTAGGATAACTACGTAAATATTTACCATTTCATGGTCTCAGTTTAGACTACATTGTGGTCGCTCAAGCCCACGCCTAAAAGCTTTTTACTGCTGGGCGACTTCTCGTCGTTTGAATTAATTATGCGTTGAGTTACGTTAAAAGCAAAGTATTTGCGGCCTTCCGCACAACCTTAATAAAAGACAATACGGTAAAAGGTTCAAGAGTTTGTCAATTCCGTCTTTTAGTTTTAGCATTATTACACTAAAAAGCTATGGTACAAAAATGGACTTCTTGAATGGGTGCCTGCTTCGAGTTTTATCAATCTAACCAAAAGCATCTTGTATATCTTCAATCCATTTTTGGTTGCCCTAAAAGCTTTGTAATCTCCAATTCAGATTTGAAAGGAAAGAAGCACGACATGGTGATCTAAAACAATTGTCTATTTTTAATCACTCTTAATACTCATATTTTTGTCTTGCGTGTTCGAGGCTGTTTGCATAAAGAGCTGCGATACATCTTATTTGTACAAGGGTGCGAACGAGTCTGAAAAAAAAGCTTTGAAAAGAAAGATTACCTAAGTTGTAACTGTCAATCGTTAAAAGAGGCGATTTTTTTCACTGTCAGCTGTGGGATTAAAATCAATGGGACAATGTTTCAATGGGTTTAAATGGCGTCTAAGACAAATGGCTTAAACTGAAGTCGGTCAATCGACAAGAGTAGAATTTTTGAAGACATCTTGAGGTTTAAATGGACGGGCTGGTGTTCAATGGGTTTTAAAAAGCACTAAAAGACACATGGCCTAAATTGCTATCTTCAACGATCAGATAAGTTTCGTTGTAAGTGTCAATGCAAAAAGGATTTCCATGCCTTTTAACATGGAGGTCAACATGATAAATAAACCCCAACTAAAATGAAAAAAAAGCGGATAATTTTACAGTGAACTCTCAAAGGACCTCAGCGCTAAGTTAGTAATCTTTATCTCTTAATGAATAAAAAGTTTGTTACGGAAGTCGAAGACGCATTTTGTGTCACATTTGCGCGCTTGAGCAGTACTCATTTCCATAGAATCAAATTCTTGGACGTCACTCAGATTTGCACGCAAACTGGTTGAAACAACCTGAAAGGTGAAACTTTTGTCCCCAAAAGGGGTCAAATTACTCAATACACATGTATATCCTCAGTAGCAAAGTTTTGTTAGAGACTTTTATTTCAGTTTGGTGTTTAATTAGAACCAATCATGAATTAAACATTTCGAGGAAGGATTGCGCGGGTAGATATTGAGAAACAATTCCTAATAAACGACTATTTCCCTTGCTTTTCTCTGGATATGTTAGTCTTTTTTATGATGTTTTTAAAAATATATTTTATATCGATGCATGACTCTACGGAACGCTAACTCTGCTTGCAGTCACACTAGTTTGCTGAAGAATGCGCAATAAATCTAGACACATGAGTTGGATGAATTTGGCCACACAGTGGCGTGTTTAATATGATTCAGGACACTTAATTGTGGCAACACATTAAATCTACAAGATTTCCATTGTTCAGCAAAGGTGGGGCGAAAAAGACGCACCCACATTTCTAAATGTAAAAGAAAAATCTGATGTCTAGTAACAGGGGGTGGGGTGGGGGGAGGGGGGGGGGAAATTATTTTCCTTTCGAGATACCAACGGTACGAGGGCCGAGGGAAGAAGGGCGAATTGCTCAAGAGAAATATCTTTTATCCTCGAGGAAACGCCCCGCTATCACCTGGAGTGATAGTTGACATAAACCAGGTTACAGACCATTGCGTGACTGTCATGGGTCGACATAAATAACATTATGCGTGAACATAATGTTTGGTTTTTTGGTGTTACAAGTAATCTCTTAGGAAAGCTTAAGTAGCAGTGAAAAGTAAACAAAACCCAGGAAATTACTTTGTTGAAAACAAGAAACAAACAGAAAGAACAACGACAACAACAACAAAAAAAACAAAACAAAAAAAAAAAAAGAAGTAGACCCATATTTGCCCCCTTAAAATTGCTGTACCAACGTTGTGGGCGTAAAATTGAACGCCTTGTAAAAAGCTTTTAAACAGACCAGTTGTCAATGCATTAATGTTTCTCGCTTAACATACGCCTATCGCTAAGAGATGACTGCGGTAGAAGATAAAAATTCTTATCTGCTGCCAAGTCTACAAGTACTACCGTGAGAGGCGCTGTGGCTTTAGCGTTAGTGCGCTTATTGATTCCAGATCGAGCTGTCCGGCTTCGAGCCATGGTCGGACACATTGTGTTGTGTTCTTGGGCAAGATGTTTTACTCTCACAGTGCCTGTGTCAACCTAGGTGTATAAACTGGTACCGACGAATTTAATGCTGGGGGCAGCCCTGCGATGGACTAGAATCCCATCCAGGGGGGAGTAGAAATACTCCGTGCGGAAGTAGAGATAAGCTCCGGCCTGATGGGCTACTTGGCTCATATCCACAAGTATTACCAGGCTTAATGTTATTGTTTGATTATTTTCTCATCGTGTAGCTATGGTGATGTAGTGCCATCGTCTGTTCTTGGTAAGATCGTCGGATCCGTTTGTTGTGTTTCTGGTGTTGTGTTACTAGCGTTACCGATTCCCATACTGCAAGAAAAGCAAGTGCCTTGCACGTTAGAGTCTGTGACGTCACGAAGGCGGCGGAGGCCAGAGAAGACTTTTAACGACTGTGCATCCTGTTTAAAGGAAAACCGATGTTCACTAGCACAGATCGTCCCTAATGGCGAAGTCAATGGAGAAAACTCAAAGTTAATGGGAAATCACACTTGAAGACTTAAATCGTCAGAAGGTTCATCTATCTTTTAAAGGAATAACCGCAATTGGTTTAGTAACGAACGTGATTTAATGTTAAAAGTGTAATAGCTTTCGTCCTCATTTTTTTTAATGCCGGAACGATAAGCCCGCCGCGGTTTGGCTTCGGTTGACTATTCGAGAACCTAGAAGCATGGAGAAATTTGCAATTTAGGTCCGGTGCTTTTGAGCACACGCTAGACGTGGATACAACTTCATTTGCCTAACTTATCCCTCCATCCAACATAAAATTTTGATCTTGTGATTGCCAACATTGTGTTGGGTGGAGAGGGGAAACAGCAACGCGTTTCTAAACGAGTAGTAGAACCTTTTTCAAACTTGTAAAACACAGATAACTATTATGCAAGTGTCCCAAGGACATTTGTCCACGATTGTAAATCAACTGCTTATAAGGCTGTCCTTATCGTACACTACAAAGCAATATCACATGAAAGTAGTCCGTGATGTATTTATTTATTCTCGTTATCTTTCTACATGAGACGGCGTTCTATTGTAAGGAGAAATTAGTTTTTGATCACGGAGTGAAAAAGTTAGACACATGTTAACTAACGATCAATATTTACTAGTTTCCTTGGAGAGATATCTGATAGAGCTTTTACTATTTTCAGAAGAAAAAATCATTAATTTTCCAAGAAATTGCTATTATTGAGGTACATATCCGTTGTAGCTAAATGATACTCTTTGACATAAATAGGTTTCTACGTGAAGTAATTGTTAAAAGATACTTCATACTATTTTATTACTTAACTGTATAGTATTTGGCTAATCATTCTGTTCCAGATCACTGTATTCCAGTTCTATTAATTAGTTATAAAATGTTATCATATAACAAGCGTACTGATTGGCCTATGAGAGCACGTCAATGACGAATCATTGCGCTTTGTGTGCTCCAGTCCATAAAAGAGGTCACAACCTCATGTAAACGATTCCTAAAATTGACAGCATTCGAAAGTATTCAATCCTGTAATTTTCCAAGCGCTAGCATTAGGCAGGAAAAGCACAAGCGCCATTTCTTTTAATTCCAAAGTGAATTTTAAGGGTTCTAAGCAGGCAGCTTTCCTGAACCACAGGGGTACATAACAGTGATAGTACATGCAATAGCTGTTATTACAGTTGAGCCTGCGGTCAAACATTCTTTTGTTTAAAAAGGCATACAAATCGGCGAACAGGTCAATACAAAGCAAAATTGACCCCTTCGCCTCGGTTTCATGTTAAACCGCCGGCGGATAACTGTAATAACAGCTCTTAACTGGCGACGGGTAAAATTAGGAACAAATTATATTTAGTTCCAGCATAGCGGGAGATACAGTGGGATCTCGCTTTTTCGAACCCCCAAGGGAAGCGAAAATTAGTTCGAAAAATTGCATAGTTCAAAAAACCGGGGGTAAAATTAGAGTGCCTGACTGAGGAATGGAACGAATTTAGGTTCGAGTTATCGGGATGTTTGAAAAATTGAGAGTTCGAGAACTTCGGTATTTCACTGTAGCTAATGAGCTTGGTAAACATTAAAGAAGAAAACAAACAGGCTAAGATTTAGGTTGGAAGGCACTTGACCCTGCACATCTTTTTTTTTTATGCTCATAGACTATACATGAATTATCTAATCGCAATTAACTGTATGAGAACAAATAGCCACCTTTTGTATTTTGCTAAGCTTTGTGCAGGGTCAAGCCCCAAAACAGCCAACAAAAACATACAACAAAGATCTTTGTCAGGTTTAATAACCATTTCGCTCTATTAACTATGGTTTCAGGGCCTTTTCTGGAGTAGCTAACATCCATAAAAAGTGTTGTTCATTTATTATGGAATTTATTTTACTAAAATAAAGGAGAACATGACCCATAAGTGCAAAACAACCAGTAGTCAGAAAAAAACTTGCTCACTAAATCGCAAAACTAAATTAACATAAATACTGCATATATATTTACTATAGCTATCATAGTGTAAACCGTAATGAACTATAAACAATACAATAATAAACTTAAATGTCATGGAAAATTGTGACATATTTTACAATGGTATTAATTGAACTAAGAGGAGTGCTTTTATAGCCTCTTAAAGATCTATCATTTTCGAAATATTGTACATTTCCTCAAAAGCATGCTACAAGCTGTAGATAATGCCGTGTTTTGGCAAAACGTAGTGTTATATTTCGAAAACGATCCACTCAGTCCGAGCTTTTAGACGTTTTCTATTGTGGTCACGTGAGATACCAAGTATGGGCGTGCTTCGGAACAATCAAAGGAAACGTAGTCCAGTCCCTGAACTCTCCTTCCTTCCCGCCTCTTACTGGGGCTGAACCAGGGCGGGCGAAAGAAGAGTCCAGGATAACCTGCATGCGCATGCTCAGAACGAACCAATAAAAAATTACTAGGTCTCAACCACGCCGCTCGCGTCAATGCCTTTTTCAGCTCGCGCTCTGAAAGAAAACATTTTCTTTGATGTAGATATTGTCGTAAAAGACATAAAACCGTAAAAATCGAAACATGGTTTATCGTGGTCTGTACTCTTATCGACAACGAGTACGAGTCATTACTCTTTTCCCAAACATTTTTACGTGTTGTTTCTGTATGTTGAGCGTTTTTGCAAAAGTTTTTGAAAGGAAAGTCTGACGCGTGCAAGTAGCTCATTTGCATAATGCAGCGCGTGCACTTTCAAGTCCGAGTCGGTGTTTTCAATTGTTAAAGGGGCTCAGTCACGGCATCTTGAGTTATTTTGCGCATAGAAAAAAATAACCGTTAAATTGTATGAAACCTAAAAATAACGTAACACTTTGTAAAGATAGAAAAACATCAAAGAGACGATAATAAACCATAAAGGAACAAGGATGGTTAAGGATGGAGAAGATTGACGCGGATTGCAAACAACGAATTTGAAAAGTTTTGCTAAGCTTTTCAAACGTGACTGAGCCCCTTTAACAAATCTTGACAAAGATTTCTTTCGTTATCTTTGATATTGTGATAAAAAAACAAATCGAATGTGGTTTAGCGTGGCACTGGTGAAATTCCACTGATTTGGGATTAATTGACATGTTTTTTAATCAATCTGAATGCAGAAATTGTTGCTCGTATATTATCCGATTCAGAAAATCGCGCCACAAGCCAAATCTGGAAAATACTTCCAAATATGGTTTTTCCCCCGATTTGGGGGGAAAAATGGCGGCGTTCTGATCATGCGTATGTAAGTTATCCTGGACTCTTCTTTCGCCCGCCCGGGTTCAGCCCCTATATGGGGCAGGAAGAAAGGAGAGTTCAGGGACTGGACTAAAGGAAACGAGAATCGAACAAACACGGTGGACTTTGATGCCCACTGGACTTCAGGAGCCAAAAAAAGGAGGTTTTGAGATTTCCTTAGCAACAGACTTGTAGTTAAGTTCCCCCCCCCTTTAAGTCATCATTTTTTTTTTGTTAAACCAACAACAACAACAACAACAACAACAAAGGTTTGGCAATAATACTCTGCAAAATTCGCCACACCATGGCTTTTTGTCTTTCACTTTCCTGAAATTTTATTGGCTACTTTAAACTTACCATGATAACTGATTATTGTTTATTTTGCTTTACTGCCCATTCTCATTGGCTTAGGAAAAGATACGATTTAAAGCAAAAAATAATGCAATTCGTGGATAAATCACACCGTTGAGAACCAATCAGATTGCAGGGATAACCAGTGATTTCAAAATGGCTTTAATAAAAGGTAGAATATCAGGCATTACATTAAAGAAAAAGTAAAAAAAATATATAATAATTAAGAGGGTCCCGTTTATCAGATCTAGTTCCGTAATTCTTGTTTTACAACAAAAATGATATTACATTTTGCCAGGAGCCATAATCAGGGACGGAGACCGTAAGCGCGCGTCATTTCTGGTATTGGGGTTGGCGCCATGATATGGGACAATTTTTCTATTTTTAGAACAAATTGCGCCATCGCCTGCGGCACACGCGCGTACATTGCTGCGAGGATCGCGGATGTCGCGCAGGGGAAATGGCGTCCGAAATCGTTTATGCTTTAAATTTGGCCCACAACTCAACGCCTTTATGGCTGTTGGAATTTTGCTTAAGTATTTTCGCCGTAGGTCGCTCCAGTTTGAGTGAAGACAGTGCCGAATTTAGGTATGTCCCGCTTTATATCGCTGACAAAATTGAGTTCCGCTGCTCCTTTTACAAGAACTTCACATTACTCCACTCTAAATTTCATATATGAAGAAGATTAACAGCTTTTTTGCAACACAGAAAAAAAAAACTAGTTGGATATGTTTGGATATGGCATCGTTAAGGTCCAATAAGTGACAATAGGTTTATGTCCGTAGATGCTGCTTAGTTTTGTTTGTGTAAAAATCCAATAAATTTTCTGTTGTCGATGAATGAGAGCGCCCGCCGATGCGTGTTTTGCACAGCTAGTAAAACATGACAAATTGGACTTCGTACTTTGATGTGAAAACGTACATCGAACTCATAAAATATCTCTAATTTTTGAATATGTTTAAGGTTGACTAATGTTTGAGAACATATTAAAAGCTTAGCTGAAAATATGTGAATACAGTAGAAATAATCAGAAAAGTTACGATGACGCTTTTAATGAACTCGCGAATAAAGATTTCAATTGAATCAAAACTCCCTGTCTATTTTTTTTTCGCAGTGTAAAGTTTCACTATGTGAAAGAAACACACATGATGTTAGTAGCCTTTTGGTGAAAGTTAGTAAATTTGTTGTAGTATCTCAGCACAAAAGACAACGAAACAAATCTTTTTCCCGATTTGTTCATAATCTGAAAACACCGACTCGGACTTGAAAGTGCACGCGCTGCATTATGCAAATAAACTACTCGTACGCGTCAGACTTGCCTTCAAAAACTTTTGCAAACTCGCCAAACGAGCAGAAACAACAAGAAACTATCAAACATAGGTTTTGGTTATGATAAAGCATTGTTTGGCAAACTCACAAATTAACTCGATACCGGAGTAAACAGTTTTCTTACAGAACTTTTCTCTACAAAACAAACCGTACAAAAGTTTACTGGAATAACTAGCCGGCGAACGGTTTTTATTCGTTTACAGCGCGAAATTAAAGAAATTCTCGACCCTGAAAAACACACCTTTTCCATTAAATCAGAGCATAAAAGTCCATAGAAGAGCCCTGGTTCTTCTCTGCCTTATTCCCTGTCATCGCTGTGAAAAATCGGAAGGAGAATCTCGCAACTCTCACCATTTCATCACACAACGTGACAACATCCACGCGAGAGCCCAAGATACGGGCGTGGACCAGCGCGGATATATGACGTCAGGATGGCGCAATTTGTTCTAAAAATAGAAAAATTGTCCCATATCATGGGTCCGCGCGCATCTCAAGACTTACGGTCTCCGTCCCTGATTATGGCTCCTGGTTTTGCTGAAGTTTAAATACCAAAAGACCATTTTACTGCTCTCTGCTCAGTGACCTGGCCCTTGAAAGCCAGCGAGGCTGGTTCTATAAGCTTGTTGTTTTGGTACAGACCTCACTGCTTTTGTTGTGTAAATCAAGTTGCTCTGTTGTTAAGTAGCTTGCATTTAAATGAGGAAACCAGAGAGGTTTGCATCAAACCAAGGCTCGCTTGCATTCATAGGCTAAGTAACTGATCACGCAACTGCAATATGGTTTTTTGCGACCATATAATAAACATGAGAAGAAGCCAAAGTGAAGAACTGCATCAGTCTGACCGGAATATACGATACCACTTTCATCCGCTTGGACCCTGAGAACAAAATTAAAACTTTGCATTTTAGAAACCATTTACTTGCCCTACTTCCTTTCGGTAGATCTTACTTAAGCGGGGGATTCGGGAGGGAACGTAACGTAACAATTAGAGCCATTCCTCCCAGTTCGCTCTATTTGATCGGAAGATGTCGTTCCATTCTTTCTCGGTTAGTCTCAGGGTGCTCTGACGGGTCAGGTCTGGGATAATAAAAAGCATCCTAGTCGTGCAAGTAATGCAATAATTAAAAGCGTGTGGTCACATGCACACAAAATATTGCCTCTAATGCCGCACCACTTGATGTACGCGTCATTTAGTGGGTTATTGTGTTCAAGTCCCGCACGGTTGTTAGTTTAAGAAAATATGGAAACAGTAACTTTATTTGAGCAATTAACGCCATCTTATGTTACCTTGTTCATCTCAGCCGGCCAAACTAACCAATCAGTCAGCATGATTCGATATTAACACTATCGAATGAATTTGAACGTCACTCTAAAGAAGATCTCCTGCTTTTTTTAGAAGTTACATCAGCTGGACTGTAACAACAAACGAGCAGCTGATATTCTTGGGCTTACACCATTTAATACTGTCTCCTTCATGATACGGTCCTGAAAATAGTTGCCTTTATAAGCCCGTTGGCCGGAATCCAATTGAAACCATTGGACACAATTCTCCTGATGCGCGTCTGCCGTATGAGGTATTCATACATACAAACAACACCTGATTTTTTTACACAAATTTGTTCGCAGCCTGGAAGTTATTTTGTTGCGGCAGACCAGAAAGTAATATAATTGCTTATCCAAACTTAAAGTGGTAATCGGGGCGGGCGAATGTTATAATCACTGTATAATATATATTCATGATAATGAATGGTCTTCTTTGGTTGTACTTTTCAATCAAAATTCGGTGCCAAAAATTAGGGTGCTAAGCTAATGGCAAAATCATGGTGTTTAGTATATTCTTTGTTTAATTCATGTGTTGACAGCGAAATCGACCATTATGATGGTTAAAATTATTTCAGTCCTATAAACTGTAAGTTTTTTAGTCTGCACGTGGACTGATCAAGAAGCGCATTTTCTAAGCTGATAATACGTTCATTCTTCTAAAGGGATTGGAGCTTATTAAGGTTTTAATTGCAATTTATTCTTGTGTGTGAGTAGTTTCCTAAAATAATCTGCGATCTTCCATTTGCTTTAGAAAAAGATTCCTTCCGCATAGTGTAAACTCCTTGGAGACAAGCACGTCGAGTCAAAAGAAAGCTTTTAACGCAAATGGGATTATTGTTATTTTGTGTTTGTGGTAAAATATCCCAAGAAATTCAAATGTGTCGACGAGACACTAAGCAACAATTCGGTTGCAAGCGACCGTTTGTGTTTTCACCTGTTTTAGTCTTCATACACGGAATTATTTGTAATGACTCACACAAACGTTGGGTCCTTTTTATCCAACAACGGATAGCCAAGAGATTATTTTTAAAACAATCGTTAAAAATAAAACATACGCATAAAACACGCCACAAAAACGCCTCATTTTACAAACTTAATTGGATTCTAATTACGAGGACTTCAATGGTTAACTAAAGCCTTTGATATTATGGCGGGCAAAGACATGTAGTACGTAAAGAGCACAAAGTGAATTGATAATAACCTATAGGAAAACATCTGCCCTGTTTTTTATTCAAACAATGCTTAGCAGGTTTTCCTATTGTTCGCCCCCATATAAAGAAACCCTACGTGCGACAGGTCCCTTTGTGTGTAAAGAGAATTTCTCCTTGAATCAGATTGTTTACAATCTTCTGTGACATCGGAATGATTTCTGTAACTTCTCTGAAAGGCCTACACCATTACAAACGTCCTGACGGGAAATGGTGTTGATTCTAGCTAATGATCTTCCGCGTAGCAGCAAATTTAAAGTATATTTAGATATAGTTAAACTCCCTGAAAGCCGTCTGAAATGATATACCTCGTACAACTCACATAAAATGTGCCTAGGCTCTTACGAATGACTCAGCACTTGAAAATTTTTTCTGGGTCAGTTTCTATTCTTATTGTTTAGGACTAATCGGTGTTCCCGCAAATTGTTACAAATTTTTCTGGTCTCAAAGCGCTTTTTCATTTTATATTCTCCACAAGACGATGGAAACCCGCTGGGTTTTCCTGTGTTTTCTCGCCCTGTGATTGCCTTATTTTCTTATAAGTAATTTAAATTCAAACCTCACTTCAATTTCCTTCTTTTAACAAGGGAAATGGTCAGCTTTTCCTCTGCGCGCTAAACGATGCAAAGACGAATTAACTGTTTAACGTTGTCCACTAAGAAGACTGGAAATGTGTAAAGCGATCCACTGATTTCAAGTTCACAAGACTTGGGAAACCATAACACAGTTTGAGACGACGCGTATTTGGATAAAAATCGTGTAAAACTCGATTACTAGCATGTTGTAGCATGCTGGCTGTTTGATGGACAATGCAAAACGCTGGAAATTAACATGCACAGTTGAGCAAATAAGAAATTCTATATGGTCTGTCAAGGCTAGGCTGATTTACATATCCACTATTGGTTTGTTCCGAGCATTAAATGTTTCAAAAAGAAATCAATCTTGGCGAGCACGCTTCCACTGGTCTATTTTGGCACGTTAATCGACCGGATTTAGTTGAACGACGATTAGGCTCTAAATCGACCCAATCTTTACGTGAATGTCGACTAATGCGTTGGTATTGTTTGCGCCAACAAGTTGCATGGCATCCGCTTGGTAAAGTCAGCAGAACTCATTTGATATCATCTTGCAGTGACTTCGATTCGAGGACAGCGTCCAATAAGAGCCAAAATCTGACGCAGGACTTAGGATTTAGAATGGCGTCAAATACGGCTTGGTTTGAAAAGGGAGAGTTTTAAACTAGATGGCGAAACGTGTCCATTTTAGAACTCCCGACTCTAATAAGAAGCATCGAATTGTATTAAACGTAAGCGGGCAACGGTTCATGACGGAGAAAAAGTATTTGCAGCGCCATCCGCACACTCTCCTTGGAAGTGACATGCTTGGCCGTTTTTTTGACGCGTCTAAGCAGGAATATTTTTTCGACAGGGATCCCTTTTTATTTCGTTATATATTGAATTTTTACCAATGCGGGAAGCTCCATTCATCGCCTGACGACTGTCCCGTTGCTTTTAAAGACGAGCTCGACTATTTTGGGATTCCTATTTGCGAACTGGAGGATTGCTGTTTGTACACAGCCAACGCCGACGAGAAAGAAAAACATCCCAGCCATTATGCCGTGCGGAAAACGAGTATGAAGGCGGTCCATACCGCGCTCCCGGCTAATTATCTAAACTGGAAACGACGCGAGAACAACGGCGGGACAAAAACACGGAAGGAGATGCGGCAAGGAAACTCGAAAAAGTTAACAAACTGCGACAATATCAGCAACTATATGCCCTCATCTAGGAAAACGCAGGAAAATATGCAGAGAAGGCGGGATAATTGTGTTGAATTATCTAGCGCAAAACACTCAGACAAGAATAAAAAATTAACAGCTGACTTCGAAAATAGAAACAAATGTGAGATAAATTGCAGATGCGGACTACCCAAATCCAGACTCACACAACAAGCATTCAATTTTCTGTACGGGTTGTTCATATTTCTTAGCGTGGTGACTACAACAGTTGAAACCATTGACTGCGAAGAAGGAATCAAGTGTTTGGAACTGCATCCCGAGTTGTTTTCGGCCTTAGACGCGACATTTGTGGCCGTTTTTACCGTTGAATTTCTCATTCGTTTTAGTTTGGCGAAAAATCGCTGGATGTTTATGAAGAATTTCTTTAACGTGATCGACCTACTGGCTATATTACCATATTATATCTCACTTATTGCCACACAATTTGTTAATACAGACAGCGTTACCTTACTTATCACCCTCCGGGTTCTACGAGTGAGTCGGATAATGAAACTGACCAGGGGATCTTCACGATTACAGTCCCTGCTGTATACGCTCAGAAACTGCTCAACGGATTTGCTCTTTTTGTATTTCACGTTCACGCTAGGAATACTTTTATTTGCCAGTGTACTGTACTATGTGGAGCGGACAGAGAACCCAGCGAACTTCAAAAGTATACCACACTCGCTATGGTACACGTGCGTTACGATGATGACAACTGGGTAAGTATTAAAAACATTATGTCCGATTATTCCATTATGCAACAATTATGTCAAGCCGCAGTTAGTAGGCAAGTTGGCGGTCGTTGTGATGATACAATAGACAGATATCACCAGCTAAGCAGAGAGGGTTATTCCCTGATGTAATTTCGTCCATGACAAAATCATTAGGATTTTATAATTTCCATCTGCTCTGTTTTGCATTCTGCGTTTTAAATATTGTTATTAGGGAGAGTTTACGAAACCACGACGGCGACGCCGAGGACACCGTCGATTCAGAAGTGAATTTATATTTTGCCTACGAATCTCTTGATACTCTAAAATCATTTACTTTGTTTAGCACTGTCAAAACCATCGCAAAGCTAAATTCTGAAAACAACCGAAAAATATGAAATAACAATTCAAAAAAAAATTAGCCGTCGTGGTTCACGTCATTCAGACAACGCAGAATTTGGTCATTTCACGTTGTTGTTTTGCTGGGGACGGCAAAGAAATGTACCAAGAGTCATAACTCGCGTGCACAGCCGTTATACTGCTCATTATTCTTTTGTGCAGTGACGTTCCCGTTGCCGTTGGCGTCGTGTTTTCGTAAACTCCTGATTAATGGCTTCTAGCCAGGATATTCTTTGCAGTCATGCAACATGCTGCAAGTTCGCCGATTGCGGTTTAAAACCGGCTGCTAACTAGCGATGGAATTATGTCACGTGATTGTTTAACGCATTCATTGAAACCTTTAAACTGATGCACCAAGATGTCCAAACCCGCTGAATGGAGCGAAGGGCGAAGTTTCATTATGTATTCAACACTTACGTCTTTCATGGAACTTGTCATAAACTCATCTCGTCAGATTGCGATTGGGACTGCGATTCACTAGTGCTGCTATTTTTTAGGATCATCCGATAATCTGGACAGTAAATTGTATTTTGCTTTATGTACCATACATTAATCTTTCGCTTTACTGACCATCTGTGACACAAGACATAAGGTAATATTTACATAGCACGTTAATAATGTGCCCATTTTCTCCTGTCAATTTGACAAACGTGATCTCGAAAGGTCATTAACATTTTCTTTGACGTGTATAAAAGCTTTATCGCACACTTGACTATAAGCCAATTGTTGCAGCTGCCCTCCTAGGAAGATAAAGATGAAATTGCATCTGAGTGTTAACGTCGAATATGTATATAATATGTATAAATTTCTCGAAAAGTGTAGAGAATGGCCTGATTGGGTGATCGATCATTTACTGTTTAATGACGTGAAACTTTTGTTCATTGTTCAACTCAGCGCGTTGTGTTTTATCGTTCGTGCTGAAAAATACGTCGAGAGTTGGTCATAAAGACCAGATCGGAAATTGGTACACCTGGTGAGCGAGATTGAAATGTTGAATTTTAAAGTTTTAAAGACAGATTAACTCAGATAATATGCACTTAAATGGCGACAGAATGATTCAGCGAGTGGTTGTTTTATCTAACATCATTAATTGCCTCGTGCAAAGGTCACGCACAGAGAACTAGTTCCTTTGCAGCTTTTAATGCATGGATGATTTATGAGAGGAACGCGATTATCAACGGTAACATACAGACGCTCTCCCAGATACTTCCTTTCGGGGAGGGCGGCTTCAATACGAGCTAACATTTGACTCTTTGAAAATGCCAGCTTTGCGTTTGAAAGCAGAAGGAAAATATACGTAAACGGAGCTTGTCGAAAACGATGGCTTTTTGATTTCCCTGTCCGAGTTTTCCTCAACTACAATTGCAAAATGACCGGTTATTGTTGCGTGGCCTATGGCCTATGGAGTAGTGTGGACGGAAAACATTTGATGAGTTTTAGGAGTGAACCCTCCTTCCAGTGTAGTGTGGACGAGGCCATAGTAACTCTTGTCGAGTGCGCTTCACTGACTCGTCGTCGTTACCATTTCTTTCCACAGGTATGGTGACGTCGTACCTCTTACGACATTAGGGAAGATAATAGGAGGCTTGTGCTGCATCTGCGGCGTGGTCATCATGTCACTGCCAATTCCTATCATGCAAGACAAGAAAGTTGTCGTGCAAAGATAGCAATTACCTTTCTTCTTTACTTCACATGGTATAAGCATCAGAGCAAGATAAAGGTTCTCGGGATTGAGCTTAGGAGAATCGCCAAGCATGTTGTTACAGATCAGCATGAATCGAGGTCAGTTTTCTAACAGGCTACAGGGTTGTCTTCTCAAGACCAGTTGCTTTGCAATGCTACACACACGCCGACGTGCACACATTCTGACTTGCAGACCTGAAAAGAAGAAGAATTGCATTGGTATAGAACTCCAACCTATAGAGCGGTAGGACTGCAACTTGCAGACCTATAGACCCCCGAAAATGTCGAACTGCACAGTACAGAGTCCTAGACCTGCAGACCTCGAGAATTAATGAACTGCAAATTGCTGACCTACAGATGGCATAACATACCATTTGGAATGGCATAACATACCATTTGGAATGGCATAACATACCATTTGGACTGGCATTCCTACCATTTGAAGAATGGTGTCGAGGTTTAGACTTGCCATGCCTTAGCCCTACAGATGTCAATTTTTAGCCTGCAGACCTGCAGGCCTCCAAAATTACCCCTTGCAGACTTGAAAAGATACAGGTCTGTAGACTTGTATCTGGAATGTCAGTGTAAACCGGTTGAAATGTTGGGCCGGGTTATTCGCATTTTCCATACTAATCCACAATTACCAACGGAAGTGTTAACTATACGTTTGGGCATCATGCATTTTGTGCGATCACTACTTTCTCGATTGTATTACCTGGCTAAGGTTGTGTTCACACTTAGTGCCCGAGCACTAGTGCCTGAGCACACACAAAATAAAGTGGTGTTCAGACACTGGTACTCCAAGTACTATTTAGTGCCCGAAGGTCGAAAACTTGTACCTGGACACCAGCACTGTGCTTGAATTCTGATATGAGTGCTTGGAAAAAGGTGTGTCCACCTTAGTGTCCAGTGGGATTCGTATTCAGGCACCGTGCTCGGGCGCCACGCTAAGACTGTGCCGGAGTACTGACGTTTTTCGCTAAACATTTACGTCAGTTTTTCACGCGTCTGTCCTGTTATGAGACCATAAATTTCGTCATAACATTGTCAAAGTAGCTGTGGATCCACGAGGCGATAGCCGAGTGGATCCGCAGACTACTTTAACAATGTTATGACGAAATTCATTGTTTATAACAGGACAGACACATGAAAAAATGACGTCAATTTGCTTTTTACGATAACAAACTGTCAAATTGTCAGCACTGGCACATTGCCACATCCCATAAATTTTAAATTCATGTCTGTCCGCTTAATGACGATAAAAATTAGCCAATGAGCACGCGAGAATTTGTGCTGTTATCGTCAAATATGTGAATACACCTTTTAAAGTACTCACACCAGTGAGCACAGTGCCCGTGCATGAGTAAAAGGTCGAGACCTTCTTTGCATACGGCTGGCGCAACTGAAATTTGAATCGACCAATCAGTATGTAGCATACGGCAAAACCTTTCATGTCCTGACGTCAATGTAAGTTAACCGGAAAGGCATTGAAATTGAGCATCTTTTCTTAGTTGTAGATGGCATTAAATATTCACGAAAAAGGATTTACCATTCCAAAAGCCATATCAGATTGTAAAACGTGAAAAACATCGGTGAAACATTTTGTGTCTCCAAGCTTCTAATTTGGCGCCAAAAATGGGTCGCCAGCGTCCGGCAAGGCAACTCGCTGGTAATTTTTGTCGAGTGTCGTCAGGCAGGATAAAAATTGTGTTATCTTAAAACATGCTGTTCAGTCCTCGTGAGATTAAACCTTTGATTCTCAAGTTAACTATTAGAAGAAGCCAAAGAACTTTAGCATTGTTTTTACTTTCGTTAGCTGCGAAGAAAAAGCCTAAGTACTCTATGTATCCCTTATTATAATGTATATAATACACCTTATTATATGGCTAGTGTTTGTAGCCGATATAACGCGCGCTCTGATTGGCTAAGTGCAGCTTCACGCCAGGGCATTATTCTCCCGTAATGCCCACGGGCCGATTACGGATTATACAAATTAGGCGGAAAGGAAAAAAAAAAGAAAGGTTATCCAAAGCTAGACCACATTTGCTTTATTTACACTGAAAATCGTTGTGATACAAGACGATGAGTGACGATTAACATTCAGAGAGTTAATTATATTACTATTTTAAAGAAAAAATGAAGTTACATCGGCAAATTGCGAACGAGTTAATTGGGCAGGAAGGAATTGAAATGTTCATACATTAAAGAGCAAAACCACGAAAGGAAAGGAAAACTGCCAGTGAAATGAAAACATTTCAGCGATATTTGTCGTCAATAAACAAAGGAAGCATAGTAGAAGTTTTGGACTTACCGGCTGCTGTCCTTGACCACTTATTGGGAAAGTTTTTTATAGATATCGGAAAACGGATGGCGACGATTATGAATGAAGCTGACACCCTGTCGGGCTTGCAGCGAAGTATACAAGTACATGAGAGGTTCCTTTCCGAAGGAAGGTCTCCTTTCACTGTCCTTTCACCATTCAAAAGGCGATTGGTGACACAAGAGCAGTACAGCAGTCACATTAACAAATTTTCTTGCTGTATCGCAAGCCAGTTTAAACATCTTCAAGGACCATCAGATTTAAACAGCTTAGCGGTTTTTTTTTTCCGGTGTGGACATTCGCAGCATCTCTGAGCGCCAGTTCAAGAACTTTAACGGGCCAGTAACTATTATCCAGGGACCTCAGAAAAGGCGAAGAGTTTTCATCGAAAGTGACGACGAAGACTAGTGCTGATTCCGTTTAAATTGTATTTTCTTTTACCCGACACGGCCACACGGCTTTTGAGCAAGTTTGAAGCACTTTTCTGTAGGAATTGTTGATTCTTGAGAATGTCAATGAAAATTCTCTCGTCATACAGTAACACAACGGTACTAAAATACTTTTTGCGGCCGTATTGATCATTGTTTTCCAAAAATAAATATATTTCCTGACGGAGTACGCGTAATAGTTCGCTGAATTCTGTTGTGCAGCCGGTGTGACGGTTTGGAAAGATGAATGAACAGATTAGCGCGCGCATCACCGGATGTGAAGTAACGACTTCCTCTTGAATTTAGGTTGTTTTCTTTCTTTAGAACCGTTAAGCTATATAATAAACAACTTAATAACCTCGACCGTTCGGTCGTTACGGAAAAATCTCAAACCTCGGCCTACCGTATTGACCTCGCTATCGCTCGGTCAATACGGCAAGGCCTCAGTTTGAGATTTTCCCGTAACGACCTCACTCTCGGTTATTAAGTAGTTAATAATAAGGGGCAAATACACTATAATACACTATGTTCTAAATACGCTATAATAAGGGATACATGATTTACTTGACAGAAAAAGGTTAAGACAGCTCAATTTTGACTGCCGCTTGTAGTGCGGGCGCAGCCACCGTATGTAAGGTTGTAATTGGGCTCTTGATGGTATTGGGTAGTTAAAGTACTAGTGTCTCAACGCACCCCTTTTTTGCGCCAGTACCTGGGCACCAGTGTGAACACAGCCTAACTGAAACCCCAAGCTAGAAAGTACAGGCGATGTTGTTATTAGATTTTAGGTAGCTCAAATTGATGCCGGAGAATGATTCTTTTATTGATCTGTTTTGTGTACATTAATATAGTGTCACGAGCGCAATAAATAAAAACTTAAAAAGATCGGTGCAAAGACTGGCTGCTTCAAAATATGGCGACACTTTCTCCAAAACTATTCTCCGAGTATATTTCTTTACTAAACGCGAATCTAAAATGAAAAAAAAAAAGTTACACAAAATTTTAAATTCATAGTTATAGTTGAGAGGTGTTGTCTTATACATGTAGCTGTTAATAATAACAATAAAATATTTCAACAACGGAAATTTTAAACTTGAAATATGTTTATTGGTGAAAGCGGTTCTGAAACATAAAACTCTCTTAATCCGTAACAATTTCTCATTTGTCTGGACTTCATTGTTCGTGTCATGCTATTAAATAGACAGTAAAATTCTATTTTTTTGCATACAAGATAATACCTACATTTTTCCGCTTTTGGATCCTTTTGGAATGTTGCCTTAGACATCATTAGATATCTTAGCATCACGACTCATTTGAGGCTTTTTACTTTTACTGCTTTTACTGAGTCTTAGGAATCAGATTGATGAAAAATGCGTGCTCTACAATAGACGTATTCAAGATATTTTTATGATTAGACCTAATAGGCCATTTTCTTGTCCCCTTGTGCCTCTGTCTCTAAGCGAGTCTAAGTGTGAAACCATTCTTATGAAAAGGACTTTGATTTGCATGAAAATAAAACTGCATGCAGAACTCATTTTCCCATGAAAGGTTTCACACTTAGAATCGTTTTGAAACAGAGGCACACAAGAACTAGAAAATGGCCTATTTGGTCTAATCATAAACTCAAGAAACGATAAGCAAATTGTAGATTACGCATTTTTCGTCAATCTGATTCCCAGGAGTCAGTTGCATGTAACTTAAAACTTAAAATAGATTGCTAGTACGTTTTGAGCGGTGAACGAATACAAACAATTTCATACGCTGCAACTGGAGATTTGGTATTTCTGCCAAGACCATAAAATGCAAAAAGGGTATTTGTAATCATTAAACAAAGCAAGTGGAAAAACCACTGTTTCATTTACGAACCTCGATATGTTGTTTGGCAACTAGTTTAATTTTAAACTTTAAAACTAGTGACGCTGCAAAACGGGCGCAGACTGTGCGTTGTTCACTAAAGGGAATTAACTTTGTAGCTATTTTGTAATTGACAAAGCCTGAGAATGTATGCAAAAAGTGGACCCGAAAACTGATAAAATTTTCATGAAAAAGTGACTCATAATTATTCGATGAATCTCGGAGACAAATCTACTAATTGCAAGTCTCACAATGCTTTGTTTAGGCTTTAATCGTTGACATTTAGTAGCCATTTAGACTCTTGTGGACTTAAAGAGTTCAATACAAAATTTCATTTGCTTTGATGGCAGAACACACTAAAATTAAACTTGAAATGTATTCAAACATTTTATGTAGATTTGTCATAATCGGACGTCTGTCACTGTATTTCGTGCGTTGACTTTTGAGATTTCCAGTGAAAGCTCATAATAAGCAATACCAGCTGACTTGAAAATTCACCAATCAGATCCAAGAAATTGATGAAAAGTTAATTAAGTGGCTGCGAGAGTTATTTTTTTGAAGTATATATTTTTATTATACTTTTATGATGTTAGGATATCTAAACTTGTTTTATATTCGCCCTCTGGGGGGATTTTAAGATGTTACAAGTCAATAACTGTTCATATCGCCCGCACAAATGCAAAGATAGCAGCGCAATTTAATTCCGAGGAGCGGCGAAGCACGCTTGGGCTCGATGTTGTCATTGAAAAGTGAATAACTGCGTACTGTTTCAAAGGTAAGAAATATAAATGCCGGTATTTTATAGTAATGGATGTTAACTATCAAACTGCGAGAAGCCGATAATACTGCCAGAAAAACTGATACCAGATCAAACACACTGATAGCCATACTCTGCAATATCGTTTCACATTTCGATGTTCGTAAAAACCAAAATGATTTCTGTGTAATCTGCTTCTTAAACAAATAAACGGCGCGGCTGTAACAGCTTTATCTCTTCAGCGCAAAAATTACTGAACAAAACGCATCTAATCAATAAAAAGATTGTTTTTTGATTTTTACGGCAAATAGAATACAGCCAAAGTTTAAAACGTCTCATGTAAATCACATGGAATTTCAACGCTTCTTATGTAAATTACGCGGCAAAAAGTGATACATTTTAGTTTCCTTTGTAAAACAACGCTAAGACAATTCCGTAGTTGCCAGCTTCAATTAAAATGACTCCAAAGTATTTATTTTCCTGACACATTGCTACAGGGGAATCTTTGATTACAATATTTACTTAAACATTTCAGTTGCTGATGGAACTGGTCAAAAAAATCAGTTCTGAATGTTGAAAGTTCATAGCACCGTTCACTCTGCCTATGCGACGCGGGTCTTAAAAACTCAAAATTTTACAGAAAATTGTATGACCTCATTAGCGCTTATGACACAAGGAAACTTTGCAGGTTTTGAAAGGCAATTTCTCCTTCAGTTGCACCTAAAGAACTTAAAGTTTCAGATTGTGCTAAGTTTGTTTGGAGGCAATCAAATTCACATCACATGTTGCCTTCTGTGCGCGAAGCCGTATGCTAATGAGCCAAACAATGACCTTAGCAAGTTAACTCCTTTTCACGTACTTAAATCAAATTTCAGAAAACGCACTTGTACATTAAAACATCTTTTTCCCTATCCTAACTGTCTCATGATGGTTTTTTGTTTCAGTCACAAGATATCGATAAATTAGTTTTAGTTCACTCATAATTGTTTGCAAATCGCTTGGTTGATGAGGAAATTCAAGAAGCTATCGGAAAAAAAACGAAACACTGCTTTCAATAATTTATAGAAAGGGACTCGCTGCAACAAAGAACCCCCGAGTTTCAAGTTCTTGCCAAGTAACCCATTTGTCATAATATCACAGCTAATCCTATGGCGCCAATGAATATCTTTTGCGGCATAAACCGGACATAACATCAGTATTTAAAAGGACTGGGTAGAAACATTTAATAAAACATAATAAAGACGTCTAGTCAACATAACTGCCACATTTTGAGAAAATTAAAACAATTCTCGCGATGGCGTGCACAACCATCAAACATTTTTGCTCATAAATTTAAGGTAGCTCTCAAACCCTCTGACTTCGAATTTTCCTCAAGAGGTTTGACTTAACAAACTGTCTTGTCCTTTACAGTTTTCTCTGAAAGAGGCAAAAGCTAACTTTTAAGTTTGCAAATTTACGCCACGCTCGTGACGTTTTCAAAAGGGCCACGTGTCGATAGGAGAGAATTCAGAGTAACAATCACACAACAACAACAAATACTGAATTTTTTATCTTTAGTTATGACAATAAAGACGGTATGAACTTTTATCATGAGTTATTGTATATTCGCGTATACTAGAAACTTCCACTGAGTTAACTCCACGAATTGATTGCAAAGATGTAAGAAAGAAGATTAAGAAATACACGAATCCTAAATCCTTGTCACGTTTTTGCTAAAGAAACGCGCCGTTAGTTGACATCTTTCCTTAACATTCTATTGTCTCTCAGAGTTAATTACTGCTCCAAGATTTCCAATCATGGTCAGCTTAGATATCTTCGTATACGCTCGCAGTTTTTTGCGATCTGAAGCTGAAAGCGTTCTTGAAATGTTCTCAATTCATTACCTCATGCTATACTCTGTATCACCTGGGGACTCTGATGATGTGGAAGTTATAACCCTTTTTATAATATAAATAGGAACTGCTGATTATTACAAACGAAAAAAAAAACATTGTTGATGTTATACAAGACATGCCCTCAAGTATTTGAGTTAATTTACATATTTTGTTACCTTTATTTTATGCTTGTCATTTAATATTAATACAGATTGGCAAAATAAAATCGTTCTTAATCGACTCTCACCCTGTGGAATGTTCTTAATACGTTTTTAAAATTTTGGTTATCTCAGCCTCAATCTTCTTATAAAAAAAGGTTTTCATAAAAAACTAGAGTATGTACTAACAGCTTGCTATGTAAGGGAGTTCTCATTCACAGCAGGGCGGTCAAGACACGATATTATACTATCACAAACCCACTGGGATGGTTATCAAATCTTATGCCGTGATTGTATATCAAACTGCCTTCTGTGGGCTTCTCATTGTTTAGAAACTATTGAAAATTTATAACCAATTCCTTACTCTCATCTTAATCTAATTAGTATAAATAGATTAGATACAATGGAATAATTTAAGAGCAAGATTTCTCCGTATTTACCAAGGAGCTTTAATTATGAACTTGAACATTTTAAAGTAAGCAGCTTTTGTTATACCTGCCTGCAGTAAGCTGTCAATTTCTAATTAAAAAAATAAGCGCCCCGCATTATTTCTACTTATTTTTTATTCAATACGTTTTTTCAAAGTCAGAAGATTTGACATAAAATAAGAATTACGAATTCGACACACTGCTTTTAACGTAAAGAAACAGTCAGCCGCTTCCCTCAACTATAAAACGAAAAGCTGTTGTCTTTTTTTTTCCTCTGAAGCGATACAATGATAAAAAATGTATAGCCGTCCATCTATGTTTACGAGTTTGAATATAAAACATATATCGGTTTAAAACTAATCCGTCTTTGTAATTCAATTTCATCCGTTTCACGTCCTTTTCTTATTACAGTGGTTCATAGTCCGGTATAAATTTACTTCAAGAAAGATGTCTATCAAGAACTTGGGCAAACATTAATACCCTTCAGCACGACTTGAGCTGTCACTGGCGTCAAAAATCTTATGTAAACTTCACGGCCACGCATTATTGCTTCCTCGACAGCAGTTTTCTTTTCGAGTGTTGAATGAGTCTTGTACTGACACAATAACCAATGGGAGCGCTTGTTTTGATATAAGATATGCAGGAAAGCTCAAAGTCATTCGGCTTAATCTGTCTGCTTTCAAAAAGGCTTTCAACTCAGTTTTCTCTGCTAGTGTGAAATCGAAGCGGAAGTCGATCATAACTCTTCTGAAATTGGTCAGAAAAACTCCGTAACAGGTTTATTCCCTGAGGTAAGCGACTGTTTGTATTGCCAAAGAGACAACCGATCTAGAGAGATCTTTTATGCTGTTGTTTAACACTTGCACAGTCTAGTCTGACAAAGCTGGTATAATTACAGAGTCATAACATTGTACTGACTGGTCAGTAAGGAGAGATCTCATTTCCGAATTTGTTATTTCATTGTTTACGTTCACGAAAACTCTGACCAACATTTCTACAATTTTCTTTAAGCCAGGGGCATTCGGGGCTTACGATTATTCTAGAGAGATTAACTCGCAACTCGTGGTTGTAACTCAGTGAGGAAAAAAAATTATTTTTCCCTTGTAGCCATAAAAATTAATCTCGTTAGCGAAGTCAAGTACTCGATTTTAAATTTTAATTTTCGTATTTTAATGAAAACATTTCAGTGGTAAATAATAATGATGTCGCTGACGCGTAGTGACAAAATACAGTGCAGCCTTATGAAATAGGAGAAATACGCATTTTATTTTTCTTGACACCCGACAAGACATACAAATAAAACGATAATACAGCGAATTATATACACAGCAGGTCTTGCCATACACAAATGTCTCTGAAAATAGAACTAAGATTCTATAAAATGGCAGTGAAATTCGTTACTTGCGCGTTTCAAAATAACGCCTGGAAAATGCTTACAAAATCGTTAAGATTCAGTCATTCTGCAGTTTCTCAGATTTCTGAATGTAAAAATTTGCATCTGTCTCTGCAAGTCGTGACGTTTGTCCTTTTTAGCTGCGCTGGATGGATATTAAAACTAATTAAGAAAGGAAATGTCAGTCAGGTAAACAATGCGTGAAACGTCATATCAACTTCGATTGGTTAACTAAGGGCAGAAGAAGAAGGTCCAATAAATCTCATGCAACCAGTTATTGACTAGGAAATTAATTTTTGGTATTCTCGGAACCAAAACAGTTTATAAATGTGCATATCGAAAGCAGAAACGTTCAATAAAGGAATAAGTTTCTAATGTCATAATTTCTGTGCGGTGTTTTCCACATCCATAATTGCATATGATTAGCCAATATCAAACCATTGTGCATTGCTGTTGCTCAAAATAAACAAATGTGTGGCTTGTTTGTCTGACTCCAATTAAAATCACTTTCGACGTGGCTAATGTGTGAATTTGGAGGAAAAATCAACGGTTGGCACATGCAGAAACAGTTACTTCGCTAAATTTATGTGAATTTTGAATCACTTTGCTTATAGCAAACAGATCGTTAAGTGAATGGTAATGATCAAGTAAGATATTGTTAAGTAAAGATGCCCCAACATTTAAAATATCTTTGTCTCTGTTTACTTCTTCTTTGTAAGTTTATCAATATCACGAGTAACCATTCTGGCCATTCAGTTATGTTTAATACATAAACGTCATTTCTATACAATAAGTCAAAAAAGCAGGTTTTGGTTTAGACATAGTTAATAGAGGGGAATGGTTATGAAACTCGACAAAGTTCTTTGTTTTAGGTTTTTGTTCGCTTTTTTGGCTTTGACGGTGCACAAAATACAATAGTTGTTTACTCCGTTCTGAGAAACTAACCAATAGAAACGTGTTGGTTACATAATTCATGCATAGTGTATGAGAGCAAAACAAAAGATTGTGCACTGTCGTGGACCTTCCAACATAAATCTCGCCATCTTTGTTTGTTCCTTTGATGTTTGCCGGGCTTCATAACCAGTCCCCTATATTAACTATGGTTTAGAGGTCAAACCCAGCACTTCAGTTTGATTTTATATTTGATGTCTCAATGCAAGTTCATTTTCATGTAGAGATAAATATACATTCACAGTAGATAGCTATATAGGTATTGACACTGTTGGAGTTGTCGTTTCCTGTTGCTTCATTCTGTAGATGTTATTGTGTTCTCTGTGCATCCGACAAGGATGAAAACTAAGGCAAATTATTATGCATGCTTTTGTCAGCTTGGACATTCTGAAAACATTAATTGTTTTCATAGATATGGAAATTTAAGGTAAAAAATTAAATCTGCGTTCAGGCGACAGGCTTAGAAAAAAGTTAATACTGTTTCAATACATCTACTGCGACCGTATTTCAAGGCCACTGAGGTCATTTGCTGTCGCACAATTCAGCGGCTGTTGCTCCAATTTTGCACCGCTGTGCTGCAAAGAAAAGCGCTCCACTTCACTTAGCACAAACAAAAGAATTCCTCATTTGATGCAAATAGAACCACAGAAACAAGAACTGGCGATATTGGCAAGCTGTTTCTCGAGTTGTAAAGAAGCAGTACAACTAAAGACTAGTGCCAACGGCGGCGGCGAACAAGCGACGTTAGTCTGACAAAATCAGGTATTTTTGTTATAACTATATGCTGGCGTTTTTGAACAGTTGATTTGAACATATTACAACATTTTCTCACCACATGAGGGTAAACCGAAAATATCTTTATGACGTCCATTTATAAATTGCTTCTACGTTTACTGTACATGTTCCAAGAAGCTAATTCAACTTGCAAATTCGCATTTATTTTTTGACTGCAAAGCACGCAGCATTTAACTGGATGTTCATTTCAATCTCGAAACAGTCTTGATTGAGCAATGGTAATGGATTTTGGGATCACAGAAATATATTTCACATTGTGATCGAAGAAGCAGTTCAAAGCGTCAAAGGATTACTGGCAAAGCTTGGCTTCAAAACAACAAAACGCTAAAACATGAAGTCAACATTTTAGCCGTATCAATTTCGCCCTAATGCTAGTTTTAAGTTGGGCCGATAAACACCATCGATAATGAGTCACCTTAGTAGCTCTACTGAAAATCAAGGAAAGTGAAAAATAAAATAGCTTTGTGTACTAATTCGAGGCGAGAAAATAAAATCATATGTAAAACAGAATATTGAATATCATATCTTTTTTTTTCTCTTTACACGTTGTCATTATTCATATTTAAGACGAAGCTAGCAAAAAAGCAAATTTGCATTGGGCTGTGTTTTGCTTCTGCATAAATTATTCTTAGTATTATTCAGGAACGGAGATTACCAGCAGATTGCTCATTATAAGGTAAAAACTGCGAGTAGTTTTATTTAATCTGTTCGTGTAAGTAATAATTGTAATTTAGAAAATATGGCAGGTGTCGTTTCTGTCTGATGCATATTTCAAAGCGGACCGAATCAAAAAAAAAATTTAGAAAAAATCCCAGTCAAAGGAGACTGTAAAGTTTATTAGGAGTTCAATACCATGGGGAAGAAAAAACTCAGAAAAAGTGCACACTGTGCATTTTTTCTGTTCGATTCGTTGCAACTGACAGTCGGTCAGGCCTTGGCAATGCAATGAATGGCATGGGAGATAAACAGGATTAGTTGGGGTTTGATTGACTGCTTATTAAAAGCTTTAATACGAAAGCTTAATGTTCTTCGTTACTGCTGATTTATAATTAAAGCGGTTTTCATTTGAAAAGCGACATTAAAGTAACCACCCATTCAAGTCACCAGGCACTAGTAGTCTAGCGATCCGTGAACCAATCAACGCTCGAAGCAAATACATGTGGCGCTCGCGAAGCGCGGGAAAAAAGTGCGAGCGAGGTGTAGTATTGGTGCTGTAAATGTAAATCTTACTTGTAGTAGTCATGCACTTAGCTACACAAACACTAAGTTTAGCTAGTCTGCAGACATGACACTGAAACCAAAGGAAACAATATTTCAAAAATAAACGTAACATAGTTAAAAGTCCCAACTAGCAGGAGGCAGAACAGTTGGCTATTTACAAAGAGCGACGGAGGATTTGAACTCGGGACTACCAAGAAACTAAATCCCGCTAGTTGCAGGGTGAAGGTCTTGAGCCCGGGATCTCCGAATTACAACACCAGGGGCCCGTTTCTCGAAAGGCCCGGAAACGTTTCGGGCCCGAAAAGCCATTTTCAGTTAATCCATATTTAAAGACAGAGAGGTGTATACGCTTGAAACGTTTTGTACGGAATGTAACCTCTGTTTATATTAAGAATATGTGAATAAAACAGCTCTGTAATCAGAAGGTTTGAGATTTTGCTACGGCTTTCCGCGTGCGAAAAACTTTTCGGGACCTTCGAGAAACGGGCCCAACCCCTTAATTCACTTGGCCACGCTGCTTCCTATGAACGTCACTCGTTACTTGTATCAAAACTTCTTGGTTTTACTTGTCTACACAACACAACAGGGGGGAACAAAGAAAGACAAGCGAGCCCTCATCTGCGGAATTAAAGCTGGAAAAGCGCTTTAAAGACTTTAACTGCAGAAGAATTCATTTCATAACTAGGAGCCATATTTTGCTTACATGCACGAAGGGGAAAAAAAGAACTCCCAGTGCCTCCATGACAAGTCTACCAGGAAAATTTGTCAAGGCGGTACTTGTTTTAGGAAAAAAAGCGCAGGACTTCACAATTTAATTTCATTTAGTTCTCCGTCGAACAGTTCTTTCGGCAAGTCCTTGCACTGAGAATGTTTGTATACAGATCGTTCCCATTGATAAAAGCGTTTTTTTTTATAATCATCATCCAGGGGATAAGATGTTGTCATGATGTAGAACTAAGAATTGATGATTTTAATTGTTTTTGTCAAGGCTCATTCAACAGAATTTTATGAAAACAACGAAGTGTACTGGAAATTAATGCATGAGGAGAAATCAATTACAAAGAGGACTAATATACTAAAATGGATCATTTCACTCAGGAAATAAAGATAAATACTTTTTGTAAATGAACCTTCAGGATAAATTAATCTAATTCATGCAGTTTCCTTTTAACTCACCGGTCGCCAAACGCATATTATTTGTAAAATAACCGAACGTTTTGAGTCAGGATTATACATGTTACAAAATATTAGTTATTCTTAAGATGCTGTTTGCGTTACATATAAAACCTGGGTGAAAAATAGAACTCACTTCCTGAGTATGCGAACTTATATTTAACTTAAATATGTCTCTCTGATCGGTAGTTCAAACAAAAATATTAAATAAAAAACAATTGTATTTTCAAGGTTGCCGAAATGTATGCAAACTTGGCGCAAATAATGAAGTTGCAGCTGTTGAGCTCAGCATATCGTAGGAGTCATTTCTTCTTGTTAAGAGCCTTTGCATGTCATTTCTCTTTGGCGAAACGTAAAGACACCTTTACCGTCTCTCTGGTAGTTACTCCTTACAAGCCCTAAAAAGGTCAGTTGCTTTTGCTATCTTTCCCAAGAGTACTTGACGAACATTTTAATTTATCCTTGCAACTCCTTCGTCGTGGTCAAAGGGACAGGTGACCAGCGAGAAAGGCAAGTTGTTCACGCACTGAGAGATTGTTTTGGTGTATTAACGAACTCCGGCTCAACACTACAAGTCAAAGAAATGCTTGCCGATCGTAAAGAGAATTCGCATTTCGAAACCGAGACTCTTAAAAATGTTCTCTCGATTGTTCAAAAAAGCTCGTCTAATCTGTCTGATCGACTTTCTGATCTACAAAACCCTTTTCTTGGTCAAAAATTCAAACATAACCCAATGAAGGAATATATGTGCGTAAGGTAGCTCGGTCTTCGTTTTTCATATGTTCACCTCAAAGAAATTATCCGAATTTTATACACTGATTTCGATGGCAAGATAGATAACCATGCGAGTATTTCACTAGTTTTATAGCATTGCGAGAAATGAGTAAAATGTCCTCAAGTATAATCTCTAAAAAGCATTGAGTAGAATTCTTGACATCTCAGCTCCAAAATGAAGAATAAGAATACAGAATAAGAACAGCACGTGCACTGTGAAACCGTCTCTTATTTCCTTGTTGTCTTGGCTTAACAAGGTCACGTGACGTAATAGTGAAATAATAATTCTTATATTTTATTTCTATTGTGAATTTGCTGCCACACTGAGACAAATACAAGTCAGATGTTCCAAGATGAAGACTTTCCAGCTTTCTGTTTTTTCATAATCTATATGGTGTACTTTACAAATTACCGACCTATGGATGTGGTACAGATAAATTGACGCCGATCACTTTGTGGGAATTAAACGGATAATTTGTAAATTACGCGGTTCCGTTTAGGATAAAAAGTTATTTAACGATAATTAACCTGGTAAAATTTAAACTGTTCGTGATTAAAAAAGGCTACAAAAACAGCTTCGCCACCAGATTGTCGCTCTGTTATCACGCTTGATTACTCGAAGGATGAAAGGGTTCAAGCCAAAATTAATAATAAATTTTGAATATTGGCCTAAAATCAAATGCAAAGGAACGTTAAGTATATTTTATAATTTTCTAACTTAGATATGATCGAATACCTTTCGCGGAAAAATAGTGATAATGATCACCGACCTCAAATTAGAGATTGAATTCTCACGTGTAATTGGCTATAAAAAATTAACATTTTTCGATCCTCCCTTTGATAAAAGCATATGCTGAATAGGGCGTCAAGACCCCTAAGTGAAATTAATTTAGCACGGTGTGGAATCTTCGTCAGGTGACATAAAAAGAAAGTCTTTTGACGGAAAATGATCAAAATCAGCTATTTTACGGCTGATTTAAACAACAAAAGTCTGCGAAGTTTTGAATTTATTTTTCGAATGTGACAATCCATGTTGAAGTTCTGAGATAGTCACATTAAGTACTTTACGCGCGTTTTAAACAATTAGGGAAAATAACTTCAAGACGAGACTGACTAGAATGACATATACAGCGAAGGTTAATCATGTTAAAAGATCTATATGTTCGGCGGTTAATTGCTTAAGGGGAACAATTATTGCTCCAAGTGACAGTTCTGCGAGGAGACTATATGAAGTAATAGATATTTAGGAATTTTAACACTCTTCTGTCGATGGCAGACGAAGGAATTTACCCTTGTTAGGAAGCTTAGGTATGGGAAACAGTTCAATTTAATTGTGTTGAATCAAAAAGGACAAGTACGGTTGTTGGGTGGACGATCTTTAAATTAAGAAGGTGTAGACACATCATGTTGACAACGGGTCAACTTTAATTTTACTGAAACTGCGCTCTAGACACTAGGCAAGTAAGGTGTGATAATAATGTTAATGTGTTTGTCTTATCGCGAGGGTTGAAGACCAGCGTCTGTTGAACTGTAGCAACTGAAAGAAACAAATAGGATCCATATTCACCCCCTCCAACGTTTAACAATTTTGATATCATTCCTGATCGTAGAAAGAGAACAGAAATCCAATGCCAGTTGGAAGGGTCTCAGATCTAGAAATTCATTTCATTTCTGCAACTGTATAATTTGAATGATTCCAAGCGCTGTCCAAAGCAAATTCCTAAAAAACTGCGAGATGGATCTAATTTTTCGTTGAAACAGATTTTGTCGACAATGCTTAAACGGTGCCTCTCGACAAGCCCATGGTTTACTTGTGTTTAATTTAATTAACTGAAAATTTATGTAGTTTTTTAATGTATCCAGATTCACACTACACTTTTCGTAAACTAATTAATCGGCCGAATAATCATTACCGCTTTGGAAGTGTTCTTAGTGTTCTAATATGTAATTTATTCCTTTACTCCGTTTTATTTCATTTTGGTCATATCTGCCGTCGGGATCAGTGCGCCGTCTATATTTTGTATTCTAAAATTTCTACTGATCCAGGTCTACTAAAGATCCGGCCTACTCATCGGTTTGTTGCTGTGGTTATACCGTTTTTAATTCCATTTGTTATCCACAGGAGGTCTATTTAGGAACAATTAAGACATCTCTTATTCCGATCTCTCGCTGTGAAAACTTTTTTTGTTTATTTTAACCAATTGTCTACAGCTTGTTCAGCGGTTTCTTCGGAAACGCCAACGCTTTTCAAAATATTGATCAGTGAATCAACTTCCGCTTTTCAAATATTAACTTCCTGTAAACTTCAGCAATGCGCGATCTCTTTGCAAATGGAATGGAATTGGTATCAACTAGGAATAGTCTTTGACAAACGATCGTAAAACTACATTTAAAGATTTGTCGTTCGAAGCTATAACGGTAAGAATATAAGTCAGTTAGGACATCAGACTCCGCCGATCTAAAATGCGGATAACACTATCCACTGGATTAATTACTTCTCCAGTGGATAGTGTGGTTTGTTTTGTTAACACTTATCTACTGGATGGCAATTTATCCTTTGAACAGCGTTATCCAGCCTTCAGACAGCTGGGACCAGATCCACACCGGAGTAACGTTCCAGAAAAGTGGTCGGCTAATGTTAATGCGGCTTGCACGTGACAAACTTTGGGCTTTTTGTAAGGAACCGTGTTAACAATTCGGAGAAAACGTTTCCAACTGGCCGAAACAATTTTGCTGCTTCACTGCTATGTCACTGATATCTCCAAAACATTATGAAGATTAAATTGGACCGGGTGGGGGAAGGGGGCTCGGGGATTGCTCACTAAAATTGCTTGTTTGGCAAAAGGCATCTCCTTAGCCAACAAGGCCATTTATCACTTGATGTAATTCATGTTAAATAGCTGACTAGCTAGATTAAAGAAAAGCGGAAAGGCCGAGCAGACTTTGCAACTTCAAGGCCTTATGATTATAGAAGCGATGGAAGGGTAGCTAACAAAAGCGCTAATATAGAAGAAGCCTTTGAAGGCGATTAAAAGAACAGGTGAATGCAGGTTGAAATTAAGCTTAGTTACCACGAAATATAAAATGAATGAAAGGACATTTTTCTTTGTTATCTCCGCCCAAATAAAGCATAATTAAACCAAATTATCTCGGATGCCTCAAAATGTTTGAGTAGCATAGATACATCAGTGGCCAAGCAAAATAAAAATAAAGTAAGCAGGTTTCGTGTTGGGATGTTAGCCTCGCTTTCAAGTTCAACACAGTTTTTCAAAAAAGGGCATGTTATCGGAAGACAGTGACAAGTTGAGACGTGTAGACAGTTTGGCACTTAGGGTCAGTAATGTTATACGGATAAATAGAAAAGGGCAGGTTGTGTTTGAGAAAACTTGAATATTCAAACGGACTGACGCAAAGGAACAAGCTTGAAAACGTGTTGAATTCTGCGTCAAAACCTGGGTCGCGTACCCATCATAAGCGAAAAATATTTTACTACTGAGTCATAGACAACACGATTTAAAACACTGGTAAGTTTTTGGTAATTTTCAATAATATTCAGGCTGATAATTGATGATCATTTTTGTCTTCGCCTTGCCATTTTCTCGCCAAACGCAAATGTGCGGTACACTTAAGAGAATTGTTTACCGCCGCTCTTCCTTTAGCCGTTCGCAGAGGGACAGATTGAAAAAAATAACTTCGATGTCAGTGGCATTAACGAACAAGAATATTTTGGGTATTTTATAATAATAATTGTGATTTTGATGTTAATTTTGTTTTAAGCTTGTCATTGCCTTTTTTGCCAAGGGCAAACTTGTGGAATACTGAATAATTTACCGTCTCGCAGACGAACAGCTTGAAAAAACAAAAGGAACATAAACGAATAAGATAGGTTTTATAATTTACAATAATGGTGATGTCTGATGGTCATTTTTGTTTTCGTCTTGCTATTGTTTTTCGCTAAGGGTAACAAAGGTGTAAGATATTGAATTATTTACAGTTGTCTTTTTTTCACTGTTGGTAGAAGAACGGCTTAAAAACACGTCGATGTAAGGAATCGTGACCAATAGGAAAGACAACAAGAAGTTGACAGAAGGCTTGATGAATGACACTGCAGTCTAAGAGTAGAAGCGGCAAACTGAGAGCAGAGAGGATCGACAAACGTATCACAATAAATGTCAGCGGACGGAGGTTCTGTACCTGGGACAGCACGCTTAAGAAATATCCAAACACGTTGTTGGGCAGCGAGGCCATTAAGCTCTACTTCGACGATGAAAAAAAGGAGTACTTCCTTGATAGAGATCCGCATATGTTTAGATACATTCTCAATTTCTATCGCGACGGAAAGTTGCACTATTCCTACGAGGATTGCCTCGGGGCTTTTCACGAAGAGCTGCGTTTTTACGGAATTGATACGGATAACTTGAATGATTGCTGCTGGGAAGAATGTTACAACTTGTCGAAAAAAATTGGCCCCAAAAGTGAAAAACAGTCAAACTGCGCATGTACTGAATTTCGCGGAAATAAATCATTCCTTCGCAAGTGGTTTTGGAATCTTCTTGAAAATACTGAGACGAACCGTCTAGGAAAATGCGTTCAGAGTTTCATCGCAATTCTCATATATCTTAGTGTTGTCTGTACCATTATAGAGACGGAACACTGCTGCAAGGATAAAACGTGCGAGGAGAAATACCCTCAAGTATTTTTCGTCATTGATGCTTCCTGCATGAGCGTTTTTACTGCCGAGTATATTCTTAGACTGTACGCGGCTGACCAACGTTGGAAATTTATAACTAACAAGATGAACATTGTGGATTTCTTGGCGGTCGCGCCTTTTTATGTAATACTTTTATTCAAACATTTCTCGCCCGATTCTTCGACCGCAGTAGATGACGCCAGCGGTTTAATGGTATTACGCATGCTCAGAGTGTTCCGAATTTTTAAACTTTCGCGCCATTCCAAGCACATGAGGCAGATGGGAAGGGCATTGAAGCGGGCTCTTGTCGATCTGGGGTTTCTGTTCTTCGCGTTTTTGCTGATGAACATGGTGTTTTCAAGCGTGTTGTATTACATTGAACAAATGAAGGTGGAGGAGACTCAGTTCAAGAGTATTCCTGATAGTATGTGGTATACGATCATCACCATGATGACTGTAGGGTAAGTAAGTATGAGCCAAGATTAAAATTTTAATTATCCTGCATGTTGCCATTCGTTCTCGTTGGGTGAGTTCTGGCTCATCAAGGAAGTGTTCAAAAAGCCTTCTCACAATAACTCCAGAAATTCTCGCGCGCTCATTGGCTAATTTTATCGTCAGTAAGCGGACAGACGCTTGAATTTACAATTTATGCGATGCGTCAACGAACGAGAGCGGACAATTTGACAATTTGTTATTGCAAAAAAAAAATGGTATCAATTTTTAATGCGTCTGTCGTGTTATTGATCATGAATTTCGTCACAACATTGTCAAAGTTGCGATAGATCCACGAGGCGATAGCCGAGTGGATCCACAGAGTACTTTGACAATATTATGACGAAATGAAAAATTGACGCCAATTTGTTAAATTGATCAGCACTCTTGATATTATAGCCATTTTGTGATCATGAGGAAAAAAGCTGTGGAAAATGATTCGAAAATGCTAAACAAAGGGTCACCCCCAACAAATGCAAATCATCATAACCCTCCCCTCCCCCCCCCCCCCGACTAAAACACCTTCCCTCTTTTTATAAGTTGGTTGTTAAACGCTAGACTACGAGCACTGAGTTTTTGTTCCTAATTCCTCCGCTCTTCTGGAAAAGTAAACACCATAAATCGGACTGCTTGCAGTCGATCTAAACTTAAAATATTTTTTCACCCCGCATGAGTGTCTCAACTTATAATCAACGCAAATTGAAATATTAACATGTTGAATTAAAACACCAGATGAAATAAGTAATTATGGAAGTTAAATACTTTTTGATTTTCTCTCGTCAGATATGGTGACATGATTCCCATCACAACTCTGGGCAAGATTCTAGGCTCTCTGTGCTGTCTCTCTGGAATAATCATGCTGGCCCTTCCTATACCGATTATACAAGAAGGAAGCTTAGAAATCAGGGAATCTTAAGTGTAAACAACAACAACAAGAACAACAACAATAGTAACAGCACCAGTAAGGAAAACAAGCTAGTGCCTAGTCAAGGATATGTAGAACATGCCTTTTATACCGATTATACAGCATGGGAGCTTGGAAATCAGGGTCGAGTTGTTCAAAACACGATAGCTAACACGGAATTAGCGAGAATTGTGATTTCAGTTTTGTAGCTTTTCAGTAAGGTCTTCTGTTTGTGTTGTTTGGTCTTCAGTTTTGAGCTTGAGGAATATCAAACTACACAAAACATAAGCAGTGGAAAACATTTTCATGGAAGAAAAATTGGCACTCCGGTTAACTTTTGATCCTGGGTTATCGTTAACCGCCTTTCGAACAACCCAGCCCTGGAACATTGGCAAAAAATTGGTATCCGGCTCTCAGCATTCAACCAAAAATTCAGAACCGTTCGAAACAAGCTCAAATGCACGAAGATTTCCGCGGAAATCTTCTGGAAAATCTGAAAATTATTCCGAGTTTCTGAAGTGTGAACTATTGAACCGAAAATTTCTGGAGGGAAATTGAATGCAACGGAATTGTCAGGGAAAATTTTTCCAAAGATGGGGCTTCTTCCCAGAAATTCCTGAAAATCTCGTTACATTTGAACGATCAATTCTCAGAAATCAGTCAAACTGGAATTTTACTCGAATGGAAAGCTCCCCTCGTCTCGCTTCATCTGGAATATAAGGAACACATGATCATGAAATGTTTTGTTAACAAAATTGGTTATCCAAATTGTATTTACTTGATTCTGGAGAACTCCATA